>JARJCP010000232.1:0-79045 GCA_029281795.1 Mycena crocata | reverse complement strand
TTCTGAGGCTTTGGCCGAGTTTTTCGTAGTTCGAGCTTTGGGAGTTACCCACTTAGAATGAACACTAGAACTGGGAGGTGCCACGTCTGTTTGTAGATAATACGGTAGTATCCTATTTCAATGCTGGAGCGGGTAGGCTCGACAGACTTCTCAAGTATTTCTTCTTTTTACTCGGGTTTTTGAGGCCGCCTGGGTGGTTTGACCGCAAAATGAGGCCGGATCGCAAAAGCAAAGCCGTTCACAATTCTGATCTTAGCACAACTATCTTGTTACCCCTCGCGGTGGGCTCCAGATGAAACGGTGCACTCGGGTGCAGCCGTGAAATCGAAAACTATGCTAAAGAGCGAGTGAAAGCGAGCGAACTCAACCAACACTAAACAACTCAAAAAACACTAATCAAATCTCAACAACTCAATACCAAAATGTCTCGTGTTTGTGTTCGGGGAGGTAGGACAGGCGTATCGCCCTTCAAGATAACAGTACTTCAATTCAAGAGTTTGTTTCACGGGCAAGGGCTGAGGCGGGGTGACCACTTTCAACGGTAATGCACTTTTTAGGGACTTCAATACTCAGGCCGGATAGGCACTAAGATGGTTGGTTTCGACTGGGACTTCAATAGATTGTTTCAGTGACTCGGAGCTAAAGCGTCGACGAGTATGCAAAGTCGGACTAGTTCCGCTCGGAGGGTTGGACGTCTCAAGACAAGGGTGCACTAATGCAAGCTAGTAGGGACTCGGAGCTTAAGCGTCACGAAATCCAATCTGGGATTCACTTCAAGAAGGAGGCTAAGATGAGCTGGAGCTTAAGCGTCACAAACTCAAATATAGCTAGTCTTAAGAAAACTCGGAGCTCAAGCGTCACGAGAGTTCAATTCTTATTACGGGCAACCCAAATTCTGATATCAAATCAATTCCACAGTCTACTTGTTAGCCCGCGAGCGGGGGGGGAAGTCTACTACTGTTACAAGCGTAATTCTACTGCTTTTATACAACTTTGGATTACAAACGGAGATAAATGTGAAACCGGAGCTCTGAATCCACCGAGGCCGCCAGGCTTGGCAGGCCGCCTGCAACCAATGATGGTTGAGTTATTCGTCTATCGTGGGTATAGTGTGCATGGCAACGGGTCTGGCCGCCTGCTGGTATCATTCTCATCAAGATGGCGTGCGCCTTTTGGTCAGGCCGCCTGACTCAGGACTGCTCTCAAAACCGCCCAGGAATCAGGCCGCCCCGTACCTATCCAGTTGTACAGGACCTATGGACCGTGCTTTGCTGGTATTCTGTTGTAGGAAGGTAGCGGGATGAGGCCGCCTGGCCTGAATCCCTTACTCTTATCCCTTATAGCAGGTTCAACTGCCAGGCGGGCTGGGTCTCAACCGTGTTATCCGGGCCCGGAGGCTAGCCGCCTGGTAAGTCATCCCTATAACATCATCTCTAACCAGTCTCGGTTTCTCTAACGTGTCCAGCCGGGCTGGCTGTACTCGTAATCTAATCTCTGTCCCGTTTCGTTCCGTGGATCCCTAATGGGTCGAGCCGGCCTGATAACCAACTCAAACACTCAAGGTAGTTCCTCTTGTTTAACCTCCAGCACACAAGAAACCGGCTGTCAACTGGCTCCCGGCGCCCAACGGTATGCATAATATCCTGAGTCGGACCCCGTTAAGGACCCTTCTTAGTTACTATGTCGTGTTGTCCCGATGGCTTTCGGCCTTCAAAGGTCTAATGTACCATTCCGAGGAGAATGTACATTCTGATACTAAGCCTCACTTTATGAGAATGGTAAGTCAATGAAATGAATGAAAAATAGCATTTTCATGCGTGCTTTATGCACGCCTTATCAACGGAACTTCCGACGAGCCCACTGCAACGTACCTTCGACTTCCTTCTCGCTATCCGTCTCCACGTTTTTCTCATTTGCCCCGTCGTCTCCTCCCGACCGCGAGTCGCTCCGCTCCGCGTCGTCTCCGCCTCCGGGGTTTTGGAGCTGTTGCATGCGCGCCGCGATCTGCGCTAGCACCTGCTCCTCCCCCCGACGACGCATCTCCGGGCATATACAAAAGCTCCCACATCCACAGCCGGTGTAGCTTTCGTACTGAATATAAAATTTGTTGATGTTGAGCACGTTGAAACATTTGAACTGATTCCGGGTCGCGCCTTGATGATCAATGTACCATGGCACAAGGGACGAGTGCTTACAATTCTCAATATTTATGCTCCCAACACACCGCAAGAAAGAGATGACATGTGGACTCAACTTTGGACAAAATGGAAAAATGACAAGTGCCTACCGTTGCCCACAGTTGTACTTGGCGACTGGAATTTTGTTGAAGATGCAAGGGATCAACTATCTGGTGGAAGAGCTACGGTTCCTGCTAGTTTCAACCGACTCAAGTCACTACTACAAATTGAAGATGAATGGAGGAATACCTTCTCAGATGACCGCCAATACACCTGCATCCAACGCCGAACACATCCTATTTCTGGATTCCAATACGTATCAAGATCCCGAATTGATAGAAGTTATGTGCATCACGGTGCATTCGATACCTGTAGAGGCTGGAGGATAGATCAAACTGCGCTGAAGACCGACCACTCTCTTGTTGGAATGCAGATGGTCTGTAGAGCCGATGAAAAACCTGGCAAGGGACGCTTCAGCCTCCCACTTTACCTGCTCAAAACACAGAAGTTTACAAAAGAAATCCATCGACTCGCAAAAAATCTCAAAACTGAATCCGACATACTAGCACACCGCCCACGCAGAAATGATTACAACATCCAAACATTATGGGCCCAGTTCAAACGCGAAACAATTGAACATGCCCAAAAGTGCTCACTTCTGGTGGAAACAGAGGATATTAGAAAACTGCGAACATGGAAGGCTCAACTATACTTGATAATTCATGATATGGACATGCCGTCTGATGACCGAAACCTTGCAGCATATGTCTTGGAAAAGAAAATTAATGATACTCTCAGTGAACGTGCTCAGGATAAACAGGATCTTTCACAGACCCAATACGACGTTGAGGGAGAAACTTTGCACAGCCGTTTTTGGACTCGATCTGCGAAAGGATATCATTTGACTGAAACTATCCACGAATTTGTGAAACCGGATTCTCCTACAACTGCTCCACAATACGAATCCCGTCTGAAATTCATGGCTGAGATGGGTCGTGCCCACCATGACAGTGTACAACATAAAGATAAACCCGAAGACTACGCCAAAGCCCTTGCAACATCCATGGTCCTTGACCAGTGTGATGCATTCCTGAATGAGGGTCAGCATGATTTTATGAATAAAAGATTACTGACCTCTGAATTGAAGACCGCCCTGAGATTGTCAAAAAACGGCTCAGCCCCCGGGGTTGACGGCCTACCGTACAAATTCTTCAAATGGTTAGAAATTGAGTATAGAAACAACCAAGACAACAGATTGGACATTCTGGAATTCCTCGAAACCTTGTTTGAAGACGTTGAGACACATGGCATATCCCCTGGGACTGATTTCAACATGGACTGGATGTGCCCAACATACAAAAAAGGGGATTGTGCCGCGGTTGTCAACTACCGTCCAATTACTCTGTTGAATGTTGACTACAAACTGCTAACGAAGAGCCACTCACTCAGACTTGCAGAGGTCGCTCCGGATGTCATACACCGTGACCAAGCTGGCTTTATGAAAGACCGTAAAATTGAGGACCAAGTGAAACAACTGAAGCACTTACTCAACTACATGGATGCGGTCAAAGAGAATGGGATCGTTGTTGCCCCGGACCAGGAGAAAGCATACGATAAGGTAGATCATCACTACCTCTTAGCAGTTCTTGAAAAAATGTGATTTCCTGAAAGATTTCGCAGTCTCGTCAAAATTCTGTACACAGACGCTCGGACTCGAGTCATGGTTAATGGAGAAATGAGCAAGCCCTTCACGGTAATTCGAGGGGTCCGGCAGGGAGACCCACTCTCCTGCCTACTTTTCAACCTGGCCATCGAGCCCCTAGCATGCCTGCCACGACACTCCAATCTTACGGGGATCACGGTCCCTGGAACGGATCGTAAACTATTAGTATCGCTCTTCGCAGATGATACGACCATTTTTCTAGGGACCTATCCCGATGGAGTGCAAAAAAACCAACTATCGAAGGGAGAAGGCACATCATAAACATGATTATTGGTGGGAAGACACAGTACCTAACTCGGGTCCAGGGCATGCACAACGACGTCGAAAAAACTCTATGCGAGACGATTTTCTCTGGGAAGGTAAAAAACCACGAATCGCTCACCAGACCATGTGCTTGCCCTTAGACCAAGGTGGGAAGCAAATCCTGGATATTCACTCAAGAAACGAAGCAATTGACCTGTGGAACATCAGAGAATTTGTGCGGGTTGGAGAGGGCCGAGCGAACTGGCCTTTCTTTGTTGAACATACCATTATTGACCGTTGGAATGCAAGCCAGAGTCCAGCGAAACATGGGTCCCTCTTTGACATTATCCTGCAGAACATCCTCATTCCCTGGCTGGAGAAAAAATCCATTAGCGCATGATATACAGTGTGTGCTCCAAGCAGCTAGTAAATATCATTTGACCTTTTCAGCACTGTCAATATCCAAAGATATACAGCTTCAGATGCCCATATGGAGCCACGTTGCCCTCATTGAATCTGCATTTCAGAGAATTCGGAGGAAAGACGCCGTAAAATGCTTACTGCAAAACCACCATGTCCAAAGCGTGGCTGACACAATGAGAATCGCAGGACAAAGAACTACTGTCCCAAGACATCCACATGTCCTTAATCCTTCCGGCATCGGACGAAAGAATTGTGGCTGCTGTAAGGGCAACCTCAAGGCCCGAGTATACTCAAGAGTCCTGACAAGGGGGATCCGAAGAGAAATATCACAGAGTAGCTACAGATACAAATGGACAGACCTGACGAGGGGGATCCGAAGAGAAGAAAGACTAAGGATCACCCGCGTCAGATCCCGGTATATAAGTAACTACGGACGGGGGGCATGTGATAGCAACCGGAGTGATCGGCAGAGGTCCCGGGCGGAATCACAGGCCATGTGATATCGGGAGGAGCCGGAACGGGTCGGAACGGGACCGGAAGGTCCGGATGCGGGAGCGGAAGGGCCGGAAATAGGGGTTCCCCTGACATCACCCCCCCCTTGGAATGCGGCGCCTCGACGCATAGAACGGATACGGAGGGCCGGGTCCCGGAAGGGGAGCGAGTCGAAAGCGGCGGAGGCGATGGAGCGAGGGGCAGCAGGGTATCTCCGGTAGTAGTCGGCGACGAGTTCCGGGGTGAAAAGGTCGGAATGCTTAACCCATTTATCATGTGAGTTATCATATCCTTTAAACCGACAATAATACCAGAGTCCGCCATAGCGTATCTTGGCT
Source organism: Mycena crocata (assembly GCA_029281795.1). Classification (NCBI taxonomy): domain Eukaryota; kingdom Fungi; phylum Basidiomycota; class Agaricomycetes; order Agaricales; family Mycenaceae; genus Mycena; species Mycena crocata. Next base: position 73,649 of record JARJCP010000232.1, on the reverse strand, counting down.
TCCAGGATTTCCTGTACTTCCCATTCCGGCACGGCGTCCGGAGGAGCCTCTTCGTCGATGACCGGAGGAGGCTCGTCGTAGCCGGGACGGCCTTCAAAGGGGTCCTCTTCCGCGAGCTGAAGCTTCACGACCAGAAAGACCGGGTGGAGGCCGGAGAGACGGGGGGGGAGCGCAAGCTTATACACACCTCGGCCGACGACTTGGACGACCTTAAAGGGGCCCAGCCGTCGGTGAGAGAGCTTGACCGAGGGGCGGGTCGTTTGGATGTCCGAGGCATCAACCCAGACACGATCTCCGACCTTGATGTCCGGAGCCGGAGTGCGCCGACGATCGTAGTACCGCTTGAACTCCTCCTTCGCCTTCACCAGAGCTGCGCGGGCCTCGGAGACTCCGGATGTGATCCGGTCTCGGAACTCATTTACCGACTCAACCTTCGAACGCAAGCCGTTCGGCTCGAAACCCATCCGGGGGAGCCGTCCGGTGTCCGTCATGAACGGGACCTGTTGCGTAGAAGAGTGAATGTGGTTGTTGTAGGCGAATTCTGCGGCCGGAAGGAGCTCGTCCCAGTCATCCTGCTTGTAATTAGTGAAAAGCCGGATGAACTGCTCCATCTCCTGGTTTACCCGCTCCGTCTGCCCATCGGTCTGCGGGTGGTACGCCGTGGAGGTCGCGGGTTTGATTCCGATGAGGCGCCAGAGCTCGGTGGTGAACTCCGCTACGAACTGAGGGCCCCGGTCGGAGATGTACTTCTCCGGAGTTCCGTGGTGGCGCCAGACGTTCCGGTAAAAGAGCCGGGCCGCACCGACAGCGTCGATCTGGGTGTGGCACTCGATGAAGTGGGCTCGCTTACCGAGGACGTTGACTACAACCATGATCGCATTGTAGCCGTGCGCTTCCGGAAGTTCGACGACGAAGTCCACCAACACGGCACTCCAGCGCTCCTCCGGAATCTCCGTCGGCTTAACTCCCCGACCGGAAGCTTCCGGAGCGCCTTGGTCCGGAGACACAAGTCGCAGGTCGCTACATACCGGCCAACGTGACGGGACAGCTGGGGCCACCAGTAGTTCCGGGAAATGAGCTCCAACGTTTTGAAACGGCCGGCATGCCCAGCAATGCGGGTGTCGTGGTGCTGCTCCAAGATCCGGCGACGAAGGTCCTTGTTCCGGGGAACAACGATCTTGCCACGAAAATAGAGCAGACCGGACTCGACATGCCACTCGGAGGACCGGGAGGACCGGGCGCCACGAACCTTCAAAAGTTCCCGGGCCACGAGAGCGACGGGGTCCTCGAGGTCAGGCTCGCCGGCGAGGGCATCGCGGATCTCGCGGAGGATTGGGACTTCCGGTCCGGAGACTACAACACCCTCTAATGCACGGATATGGAACAGCTGTGGGGTCAGGAGCGTCACATCCTGGTTGTCCGAAGCCGCTCCATGGTCAGCGCGTCGGGACAGGGCGTCCGCGCGGCCCATAAGGCGTCCGGGTTTGTGGTGAAGCGAGAAGTCGAACCGGGACAGGTACAGGGACCACCGGGCCTGCCTCCGGTTGAGGTTCTGCGCCTTCCGGAAGTACTCCAAGTTCTTGTGGTCCGTCCAGATCTCGACCGGATGCTGAGAGCCCTCAAGGAAGTGCCGCCACTCCTCGAGCGCCCGGATGATCGCCAGCATCTCCTTGTCGTGGATCTCGTAGTTGCGCTGGACCGGACTCAAGCTCTTGGAGAAGAAGGCAACCGGATGCCACTTCCCGTCGACACCCTCCTGAGAGAGGACAGCTCCGGACGCGAAGTCGGAACTGTCCGCCTCAACCCGGTACATCTGGGACTCGTCCGGAAGGATCAGGACCGGCTCGGTGACCACTGCGTCCTTCAAGGCTTGGAACGCAGCGGCCTCCTTGTCGGTCCAGACCCACGCCTGGCCCTTCTTGGTGAGGTCGAAGAAAGGGCGGGCGATGTCGGAAAAGTCGCGGATGAACCGCCAGTAGAAGTTCGTGAAGCCGAGGAACTGCTGCATGTCCTTCTTGTTTTCCGGCGCCGGCCAAGCGGAAACTCCGGCGACCTTGACCGGATCCATCTCCACATGATCGTGAGAGATGATCACGCCGAGGTATTCGATCGAGGACTTCTCGAACTCGCACTTCTCCCGTCGCAAGTAGAGCTTATGCTCCCGGAGACGTCGGAGGACCTCCCGGACGATCTCCCTGTGCTTCCGGAGGTCCGAGTGCGCGATGAGGATGTCGTCGAGGTACACCATGACGTCGCCAGACAAGATGAGATCTTGGAAGATGTCGTTCATCATTGTCTGGAAGGTCGCCGGGGAGTTGGTAAGGCCGAAGTACATCACCAATGGCTCAAAGAGCCCCCGGTTGATACGGAATGCGGCCTTCCACTCATCACCCTCCCGGATGCGGACGTTGTTAAAGCCCCACCGGACGTCGAGTTTCGTAAAGAACCGGGCTCCTTTCAAACGATTGATGAGATCGTTGATCAGAGGCAGGGGGTACCGGTTCTTTACGGTCATCGCGTTGAGTGCCCGATAGTCCTGGACGAACCGGAGGCCTCCGTCCTTCTTTTTGACGAAGAAGACCGGAGAGGCCATCGGGGATTTCGACGGCCGGATCCGTCCGGTAGACAAGCCCTCCTCGATGAACACGTCGAGTTCGCGTTGCTCGAGGGGCGAGATTGGGTAGACCTTGCAGTTGGCGGGCTTCGAGTCCGGAACGAGTTCGATGGCGTGTGGTCCCAGGTTCGGCTCTCAGGGAGCGAGTCGAAGGACTCCCGGTTGAAGACGGCCTCAAAATCACGCACCCAGTCCGGAAGTTCCGAACCGGCCGGAGCGGAGTTTTTGGCATATGCCTCGGCCAGTCGTTGCGAAACGGTGCTGGTCGCGCGGATATCCTCCGGAGGCGAGAACCAGGTGTACAGGATCCGGTCACCGTCCTCGAGCGGATCGTCCTCGTCATCGGAATCGTCGGAATCATCCGGAGAGAGTTCCGGCAACTCCTCATTGAAGTCGAAGTTGTCGTCGTCCTCGCCGCTCCGGTCATCCACGTCGATAGCGCAGATATCCACGCTTGGCTGGGACCGGATGGACCGGAGGATCTGGGCGACGGCCTTCGCATGTCGGCGTTCGGCCCGGGCTTCGTCCGTGCAGGTGTTGCAACCGGACGGGCATCGGCTCATCTTGACCTCCTGAGTGTCCCAGTTGATCTCCGGGTTGTGCTTCCGGAGCCAGGAGTACCCAAGGATGAGCTTCTGCTTACCTAAGCGCGTGACGGCGAGTTGCACGCGCTCGGTGTGGCCCTTATAGCGTAATACCACGTCCGCGACGGCCCGGATGGAGCCAGCCTCGTTCGGGGTACCGTCGACGTTGAAGACCGGGATTGGCTGCGAGAGCTGCCGGATCGGAAAGGAGGTGGACCGGACGTACTCGGAGTCGATGAACTCGGAGGTGGCTCTGCAGTCGACAAGGCCTTTGAGCGAGAGCTTGGCGGCGTTGTCGGCAGACTCAATCTCCAGAGGGAGGTGGAGGGAGTTGGCGCTCGGAGCGGCGGCAATTGTATACCGTTTCGGAAGCTTGCGTTCCCAAGACGGCCTACGAGGCGACCGGATTTTCGGAAGGACCGGAGCGGCCGGAGTACCGCTCGGATCAGGGGGTGCGTCTATCGTTTCGGGGGATGCAAAAGATATATTGTCAGACTCGTTACATAGAACAGCGAAACGATTAGGGGGCGCGAATGAGGGCGCACCGCTCACTCGTCGCGGAGGGAAAAATCCTCCGGTTCCGAAATGACCGGACGGTCCGCGACAGCCTGCGCGGACGCTACCTTGGTAAGGAGCTCCTCCAGCATCTCGCCTCCCAGCTGCCGGATCACTTCGTCGAGCACGTCAGTCGACCGGATGTCGGCCGGAACGGTGCAGTCCTTCGCGAAGTGGTTCGGATCGCCGCAGCGGAAGCAGCCACGGCGAGGGGCATTGCGGGCGCGGGTGCGGTCCACGTCCATAGGGACCGGAGGTGGAAGCACCGGCACGGCAGCCCTCGGCTGGGGGGTCGGGACCACAGCGGGGGCGACGGGAATCACCCGGGCGCGACCCGTCGCGGTTGCATGGCGCATCGGAAGGGCGGCTTCCGAAGCGCGGAGCTTGGCCTCGTACTGGCGGTAGGCACGAAGCCTCCAGGCGGGGTAGTCGCGGATGTCCGGAGGGTCGGAAGATCCGGTTATCGCGGTGTTGATCGCCGGATCGAGGCCCGTCCGGTACTTCGTGACCTTGACGAGGGGGTCTTCGAAGCCGGCAAGGTCGACGAGGTCCTCGAAGTCGTCCGTGTATTGGAAGACGTCCCGGGAGCCCATGTGGTACGAGCGTCCCTCGAGCTTGTTCAGCGCATGGTCCTGTTCGTTCTCCTCGATGAACCGGAGCCGGAACTCCCGGAGGAATGTGTCCCAGCTCGTGAGGAGGAACGGGGTCTTGTCGGACTGACGCTCGGCCCAATGCTGTGCGGAACCGGTGGCCATAAAAGACATGGCGTACCAGACGACCTTCTCCTTGGAGGGTTCCCCGTTCTCCGTGAACGCCTCCGGAAGCAACCGGGCGTAGGACCGGACCTGGTGAAGGAAGACCCGGCCGTTCTTGCGGTCACCGTCAAAGACGATCGGGGGGTTCGGCCGGAGGACTGATTTCGCTCCAGGAGCAACATTTTTAAATAACCCTGGACCCGGGTCCGGAGCCGGGTCGGCAAGGGACGGGGCAGGCGAAGCAGCAGTGGGGTGTTGGTTTTGGACAAGTTTTGCAAGCGACGCGATGCTCGCTTCGATCCGGTCCAACCAGGCGGCGGCTTCCGCGGACGCGTCGGACATGGAGGGATCTAGACGAGGGGAGGAGGGGACAAGATTCGGGTTCGGAGAGACCGGCGCACTTTCGGAGTCGTCCGAGTCTGCTAAACCGTAACCCGCAATCTTGGCCGGTTAATCCCTTAGAGTCTTTCTTCTGCTGTAAGTGGGGTGGGGCATCTACTGATCGAAAAGCGTGCTGTTTGTATGTCTTTGTCCCATGATCAGCTTTGGTTTCCGTTTGCAGATCGTCGTCGCGGCGCGGGATGAGCAGCTACGGTACCCCGAAAATTCAAACACCACTTTGGATTCTTATAAAATTGACAAATGAACAAATTGTTCAGAGGAATTTGCGAGTCTGCCATTTTTCGACAAGATGTGATTGATTTACTACTGGAATCATTGACATCTTGACAAATACGGAGGTTCGTGACAATTCCTCTGAACAAAATGATCCTTCTGGGCATAGCTCCAACTTTCCCTCTCAAAGTTGCCTATATAGACGCATCTTATTGAGGAAGTTTTCGGGCGGCCTTCCAATTGATGCATCAAAATATCACGTGCTCTGATCTTTCTCGATTAAACCGCATCAAGTTTCTGCGGAAACATCTCGATGTCCAGGGCCGCAGAAATTCTGGATTTTTAGCCATTCATACATGATCATGCCGACTTAATGACCCGATTTTACTGGAAATTTTGGGAGTCATCCTGGTCCACACCATAGAGACAAAGACAACAGTGTTTGAACCATGCTTGAAATGCATATAATGGGGGACCCTGGAGACCAAAAGTTGAGATATAAGAGATTTGGACTCTATTCAATGTTATGAATATATTTTATGTTTGCACTCTGTGCCCATCTAGAGACTGTGGCCCGGGGCAAACAAAACGATCCGAAAACCACCTGTTTTCGGCATTTGGCAGAGAACAAACACGTGCATACAGCACGCTTTCCGATCAGTAGATGCCCCACCCCACTGTAAGGGCAACCTCAAGGCCCGAGTATACTCAAGAGTCCTGACGAGGGGGATCCGAAGATAAATATCACAGAGTAGCTACAGATACAAATGGACAGACCTGACGAGGGGGATCCGAAGAGAAGAAAGACTAAGGATCACCCGCGTCAGATCCCGGTATATAAGTAACTACGGACGGGGGGCATGTGATAGCAACCGGAGTGATCGGCAGAGGTCCCGGGCAGAATCACAGGCCATGTGATATCGGGAGGAGCCGGAACGGGTCGGAACGGGACCGGAAGGTCCGGATGCGGGAACGGAAGGGCCGGAAATAGGGGTTCCCCTGACAGCTGCCCCCCGTGTCGTCGAGACCGGGTTGAGCATGGATGCGATAACCCGGGAGAATGTGTTGAGGCCGCCAAGATTCTTCTGGACTGTATCCACCCTAAATGGAACCCTGCAATCCCCACAAGTGACCTCTGTGACCGTCTGGCCCTCTCTGAGGAGGAAAAATCCGTGAATGATATTCGCGATGAGGGACAAACCCCGGAGCTAACTTTTGATCCGGACTTCCGATTGACGGACTTCGCACACGGGTTCCGAATCGTTGCATTTGAGGACCACACAACCCAAGTCTCAACAAAAAGATATCAATTGCCCCGTTCCAACTCTACCACCCACAATGTGTACCTTCACGCAAAAATCAATCACCAAGGCCACGCCAATGCAGAGATAAAAGTCATGTTACTGGTTCGAGCAAGAGAAAATCCAGATTTTGAAATCAAGGAATTCCTGCTCCTTTCCTTCCTTGACACAAACACTCCCACCTCTTTCAACACTGCACTCCTCGGAGGCCTGCTCTATATTACATGGGATCTTCCTCAGGACACTCCGCTCACAGTTCACTGCAGCTCGGAATTCTTGGGTGACACACTTGTAACAAATTGCCTGGACAATGAAAATAACCCACTCAGCCCTAACTACTGCCTTATCAAGTCGGTTATTTCCAGTCTGCAAGAGAGATCGGGGAGGGTCCTTTTTGAAAACGGTAGAAACCAACCCCACATCAGAACTATCCGAACTAACTCGCACTCCAATCTCCCTGGACATACAACCAGATGATGTTTACAAACCCAGGATTCCTTATAGAGAGAGGAAACCAGCACTTGTTCACTCAAGTAATCAGATCTCTGAAAGAGAAGCCTATGCGAAAATCGGCGACACTGAATCTCGATCGCATACGATGCAGCATTGATGAAATCTTTGGATATCAACCATCGGACACGACAATTTGGATGTCCATGAGGTCGAGAAATATTCATAGACTAACACGAAATTTTCTGTGGAAAGCTATGCACAATATATATCGAGTTGGTTCATTCTGGGATCGTATATCAAACCTAGAGATCTTGGGGGAGTGCTCAACATGTCAAGTGCCCAAAACGATGGAACACATTATGTTGGAATGTCATGCCCCTGGTCAGCAACAAGTGTGGGCATTGACAGAGAAATTTTGGAAGTTTAGATACCCCACCTGGCCAAAACTCAGTTGGGGATTACTCCTCGGGTGCGGACTTGCCAAATTTAAATCTCGCAAAGGTAAATCGTTACCAGCCCAGAATAGATTTTTTGAAATGGCTGTCTCAACTTCAATGAGTCTTATTTGGCACTTGAGAAATGAAAGGGTCTTTGACACTCATGCACCAGCGTCAGAGAGTGAAATACACAATCGCTGGGTAGCTATCATTACACAAGGAGGATAAGCAAAAAATCAAAGCCGTAATATTGAAAGAATATGGGAAACATATTCAGAATATCTTTCAGATGACTGTTGCCCGCTGTTGGGTAGAATATGCAAAACAGATTTGAAAAATATCCTTTGTTCTTGCTTTGTTCAGGACTTTCTTTGTATGAGGTTCTATTTTGCCCCTCTCAGATATCTGAAACTTATTGTAAATATGTTTCCCATATGTTCTGCATATTCTCTCATGGTTTTTCTGCTTATCCTTCCTGTGTTAATGCCACCCTAAAGAGAGACAAATTACTCACAAATCAAGCTCGTTTTGGCTCCCTTGCAACTAAAAAACAACTGGTGTTGGACACCTGGAGCGATGCATTGTTTGATGATGATTCCCTACCAGACGATTGGAGTGGGTATATGACCCGTTATCCGAAAAAATGGAGTTGGTTAATTCAACGGCCAGAGTCCCACATGAAGGCTTATAACCTGTGCGTAACGGCATTTCCTCCTGGACTACTTCCCGGCTTTATTGGTAAATCCCAATTCAACTAGTGGATACGCTTGGAATGCTTTGCAAAACTAAGTAGTATTACTGCATTTCCTGTAAATAATGACAATCACAATTTTTTTTTTTTCGCAATTCCCAGAAGGGAATTTCCTTTGTGGGTGATCGCGAGTTCAATTCCCGGCTCCGGTACATTTTTTATTGATGATTTGGGGGGTTTATCCAGGCCTTTGGTGCACCGAAAAAATTGCAGTATGAGTGTTTGACCCATTTACTATACCAGAATTTTAAATATATTGTAAATATAAGCATTGGCAACACCCAAAACCTTGATGTGAGTACAAATTGAAGTCAACTCAATCTCATGTTTTGTGCAGCTGGGTAATTCCCAGCATAAATAATGGTTGTACTCTACCTGGGCACTCTGCTTATTTTGCAATCCTTCAACTGAATATACAGTGCAGAACAATACACCTTCAATAGCTCCTGGTGATACATGAGTTCTGTGAAGCAATCTGGTCATAAGAACACCGTAGTTATACCAGGCATCCAACCAGAATTTGTGGAGACTTCTTTGTTGATGAGCTCAGGGTCAGGATCATTATTTTCGATATGTAAAGTTCCATGAAAAAGAATGTACCAATCCGGGAATTGAACTCGCGATCACTCCCAAAGGAAATTCCGTTTTGGGAATTGTGAAAAAAAAAATTGTGATTGCCATTATTTACAGGAAATGCAGTAATTTAAACGCTCTAAAAAAAAAAAAAAAAAAAAAAAATGACAGTCAAGAATTGTTATTGTTATCCACTGCCGCTGATCTCAGAGCTAGTCAATAAGATCTTCACAAAACTGCATATTCGTTGGGGATATAATAATATTCAGATCAAAGAAGGAACCAGGGCTTGTTCAAACTGCTTATGATCTTCAGTTTGACAAATTCACTGGCCATTTCCCAAACAATGATGAACAACATCCTCCACGAGTTGATCAATGAAGGAAGAGTCATTGTCAACCTTGATGGTATTCTTATTTTAACGGAGTCCCTAGCAGAACACTGATTAATTGTTACAGCCATTTGCAGAACATAAAGCGTGAGCGTTTTTCCCCCCTTTTTGGCAACATTGTGATCCCCGCGACTAATGCCCCTGTAGCAGCCTCAATTCTGCTCCATTTCCCTCGAAAATAAGTGCAATCGATTCTTACAGATGTCCCGCGTTGCGCTGGTCCCAAGAATATTTTTCATAAGGAGAGGAGTGCCTCACACGAAAAGTGCTGCTATATTGATATAATACCCCGATACAAACCACACTGAGAATCCACAGATCCTGAAAATTTGATACAATACTCATATACATGCCCTGCATTGCCTAGAGTACCTGCCTGAGCCAAAACCCGACCGAGGGATATTGATAAATGACTCACTGTCAATAAATCAAAGTTTCTGGTTTCAATGGACATAAGTACAGGTTTTACGGCTCGTGTGGACCAGCTGCCCAACAAATATATACCTACACAATTCCATACGAGAACTACGTGCTTTTTGGGGCTCCAAGCATGCATAATCGTGTCCGCGACAGGTCTGAAATCAGCGGGTCACAACTCACGTGTTGTTACGAGTAACAGCTCTCAAATTTTGCTTCTCCCCCCAATGACAAAACGTACTGTCATCCTCAGCAGTCGGAAAAAGTCGAGAAGTCTGGCTGCACAGGCTAGCTTTGTCTCAACCTCGAGCGAGGTAGCCCTGTTGTCAAAACAGGTCGACTTTGAGGATGGCCATTCTGCCCCGGGGGACACTGCATACAGGCAACACTCAACTTGACCCCGACTCCGATCCTATCACTCCACCACCGCCCCCGACCCGCCGAAAGTCGGTCCACCGTGCTACTACTGTCAGTGATTCTGATTCGTCAAACACGGAGAAGCCAGCACCGAAGAAGAGGGCGAAAAAGAAGCACACCAAAGAAGTTGAGGCAGTGGTGCTGGGAGATGCGGATCGTAGTATGTGATTCTTTTCTTCACCTTCACCCTGTCCAACTCAAAATTGGAGAGCTGGTTCTTCTGATCCCCCGCGCCGAGCTGGAGGGCAGTCAGCGCCAGGTGCTCAGCCATGCGACCACATACGACGAGGCTCTGGATGTCATTTACGCCACCATCGGTTGTGCACGTGTGGCGCAGAAGCCGTCGCTCATGTATAAGCTCAGTACTGCGACGGCAAAAACAGAGGCCATCAGTTTGAGTTTGGTTGATGATTGGGCAGGCTGTCTTGAGGATGTCACTGACGTTGAAAAGAAGAAAGCCGTCTCTGTGAAGATTATCGTTACGGACCAGGTGAGCTGTGCATCGTGTTCTTCTGCATTTAATTCTCACCTATATAGTACCTTCTTTCCCTGCGTGCCAAACTTGGCGTCAAAGCTACCGGCCCGAAGCCGAAAGGGAAGAGAATTCCCGTTCTTGACCTTGATCACACACAAGACGGTGAGGATGATTTCGATAATGATCTCGGAATCATGGACAAGGAGAAACAATGGAGCAGCTTCAAACGGCACACAGCCGCTGCCAGCTGTGCGGGCCAACGAAGGTGTGCAAAATCAATGTGGCAGGCGAGCACCATCACTTGAGTAACAACCAACTCCGTGGCTGGTCGCATTCGTTGGTCATTACCTCCTCAACTTTCCATTCACAATTTATAACACTACTTCAGGCAATCAGAACACATAACGTCACGCCCAAAACACCCCTGAACGATACTCTGTTTTCTATGTTCTTCGAAAAGTCGCGCAGAACAGCCAGTAACTCCGCTTCGACACCGTTTGCATTGCCTCCATTCATGGGTGCAAATGCGATGAATCCATACCGGTTCATGCCTTGGGGTTATCCGGGGATGGTGTCCCCATTTGCTGCTGCACTGACGACTCGCGCTACTCCGATGCCTGCACCAGCTTCAGGTCCATTGTCATCGAAAATGACATCGATGGAGCTACAGACCTTTGTATTCCCAGTAGAAAGCATTGGGGCTCTACCTTTATGTCTGGGGTCCCGACAGACATCGCCAATTTCGGCCCAGGTCCTCTTGACGCGTTGCACCACACGAACGGGCATGTCCAAGTCAATGGCAATTTGAGTTGAGCTTTTATTGAGTGTGAATGCCTGATATATGACAAGTCTCTTGACATCTTTTGCATAGTGCCTTCTGACGGGGTCCACCTGTTGCTTTCGTGGCATTGTCGGTGGATGAAGAGAGATGCAGACACGTGTAACATAGTGACAGCAGGATTTTGTGATGGTAACAACACGTGAGTTGTGACCCGCTGATTTCAGACCTGTCGCGGACACGATTATGCACGCTTGGAGCCCGAAAAGCACGTAGTTCTCGTATGGAATTGTGTAGGTATATATTTGTTGGGCAGCTGGTCCACACGAGCCGTAAAACCTGTACTTATGTCCATTGAAACTAGAAACTTTGATTTATTGACAGTGAGTCATTTATCAATATCTCTCGGTCGGGTTTTGGCTCAGGCAGGTACTATAGGCAATGCAGGGCATGTATATGAGTATTGTCTCAAATTTTCAGGATCTGCGGATTCCCAGTGTGGTTTGTATCGGGGTATTATGTCAATATAGCAGCACTTTTCGTGTGAGGCACTCCTCTCCTTATGAAAAATATTCTTGGGACCAGCGCAACGCAGGACATCTGTAAGAATCGATTGCACTTATTTTCGAGGGAAACGGAGCAGAATTGAGGCTGCTACAGGGGCATTAGTCGCGGGGATCACAATGTTGCCAAAAAGGAAAAAAAAGAAAATGCTCGCGCCTTATGTTCCACAAATGGCTGTAAAAGAGTACTTGAGAAGAACCAATTGTACTTAAAACCACAGAAATGTGAGTTTGAACAAACCGAGGTCAAGTACCTCCGAGTAATTATTGGCCACAACTCTGTGAGAATGGACCCTGTGAAGATCTGGGGGATCACCGAGTGGCCGCAGCTGAAAAACCTCAAACAGGTCCAGGTGTTCTTGGGGTTCACGAACTTCTACTGGGGACTTGTGTGAGGATACAGTGAGGTGGCTAAGCCACTCACATGGCTGACAGGGAAAGAAGGCTTCTCCTGGCGAGAAGAACAGAAGTCTGCCTTCCAGAAGCTGAAGGATCGGATCACAGAGGACATCATGCTGGCACTTCCCATGGACCATGGGAGATTCCATCTGGAGGCAGATGCATCAGAAGGAGTGACAGGAGCTGTGCTCGAGTAGGAGTAAGAGGGGTGGTGGTGCCCAGTGGCATTTCAGTCCCATGGATTGAACGAGATGGAGCAGAATTACAAGATCTACGACAAAGAGATGCTAGCAATTATGTTTGCACTGGAGGAGTGGAGATCTCTTTTGATGGTTGCACAGGAGACATTTGAGATCTGGACAGATCATCAAAACCTGCAGTATAAAGTCCTCAGAAAGTCAATTGGAGGCAAGCACAATAGATAGTTGAACTATCCGAATACAACTTCACACTTTCTCGTTGGCCCGGGGCCTTGAACAAGAAAGCTGATTTATTATCCCACCAGGTAGACCATGACCAATGGAAGAGCAATAACGAGAACATGTTCTTCTTAAGCCAGAACATTTCTGATCTCAGGAGATCACAATAGAAGGGCCAGAGGCTGAGATCATGTTACGGATCAAAGCCAAGAAAAAGGTTGACAAGAGCATGAAGTTGGCGCTTCAACAGAAACTCCCTGGATGGGAGAGGATATATGACTATTACAAGGTGTTCATCTATGTGCTGCACAACCCCGGGAGTTGCAGGATTGAATTATTGGGTTGCACCACAATAATGCCCTGCTGGGACATCCAGGGCCAAACCGAACACAGGAGATGATAGAACAAAATTATTGGTGGCCGCAGATTGGCAACCAAGTCAGTATATATTGTGACGCATGCGAGCCTTGCCAACACCCAAAAGTGCATCGGTTGTCAGAAAAACCGGCTGAAGCCGATAAGGCCCGATAATCGGTTATCAGGCCGTAATGACCCGGCAGCATTATCTGTGTCTTGTAACCCAAACGTCGTCTGATAAGGGTTGTCTTATAATGCCTTTTAATGTAAGGGGTATTTTAGCTGAAAAATTCAATTTTCTTTTTCTGGGTCCTTTATATTACTATAGCTAGCTAGTGACTGTCCTTACCAATTTTGTGATGAATGATACTCGAGAACAGGAGGATTGAAACGGAATTGAACCAGCGACTTCCACAAACTTGTAAATTGTAACATAACACAATATAACCACTACACTATACACTGGTTGAACATTTCAAGTTTTTCGGTGAAAAAATTGGTGAAAAAGTAGTTTGAGTTTTACACAAATTTTTCACTGAAAAAATAAGTGAAAAACTTAAAACTTTTTCACCACTTTCTAACTTTGTTTCAAGTTTTTCACCTTAAAAGTGGAAATCTTTGAAAAACATTTAAGTTTTTCACCTCCTTTTTCAGTGAAAAATTTGTGTAAAACTCAAACTACTTTTCACCAATTTTTTCACCGAAAAACTTGAAATGTTCAACCAGTGATACTGCAGATAATATATGGCTTTGTCTGTTCATTATATGGTGTACCCTGAGGGCCTGTGCCTCCAATCAGCTCAATGGCCTGTCATTTGCTTTATGTCTCCGACCAACTCAACTCCTTCAACCACACTAGAAATTGTTGATGTCAACTTGACCTGCTATATTGTCATGGTCCACATCACGGTCTCGCTACTAAAGGCAACACGGGATACCCAGCTACAAGTCAGAAGGCTCACATTATCCATTGCTAACGTAGAAAATCCAAGATGTCAGTGAAAGCATACATCTACTCAGAATTCCCGAAATAGTGATACAATTCACGACCTTCAACAGCAAAGAACCGGCTGGACTGACCACGTCACGCAAATTGAATGTACGAGTCAGAATTTGAAACAGAGTGGAATGTTGAACCGGGGCACACAGTCAGAATAATTAACGGCAACCTCACGCAAAATGATAATCTGCGAGTCAAAACTTAAAACAGAGTGGATCATTAAACCAGCACACAGCCAGAATAAGAGTGACCGGCATTTGAAGATACTGTGTGCAGTCAATCCTCTGCAGGGAACATGACAAATGGAATCACAGGCAAATAGTGCATGTGTTGAGTGCATATTTGAGTGTCAACATGAGACTCATGCAGGGTATGCAGCAGCTCTGTCCATGCAGACATGCACAAATGGTAGTGATACATTCAATTGGTTCAAAACCAATGCGCCACGGAAGCAGGTGATGCAAGGGTGCCCCAAGAGCGAAAGTATCAGACATGAGAAGGAGAATTTGTTCCCTTACCTCTCTTCCCAGCTAGTATTGCAGTAACAAGTACTTGCTGCGGTAAAGGGAATGATGAATAGTAATCGAGTCGAAGGTGCATTGATAGAGAAGCAGGTAATAAAACGAATTATCGATAAATAAATACATCACATTACGGCAGTAATTTACCCCCTGATGTTCTCCGCATGCTCTTTGCCCTCTGAGGCTTATAAAATTCCCGTACAGTGCTTCGTATCCATCTCGTTATACGGCCTGCAAGGATGCAAGGCCCTCGAACATCATCAAAAGAGAAACATGTACAGTGCCACCATGAGCAAGTGCAAGACACCTGAGGACGGCCGTGTCAGGAAAGGTGTCAATGTTTGCACCACCAGCGTACCATCAGTCCCACCATTTCCGCTGCATGCTGTTACATCCCACTTTTTCTACCTGCACGCAGCCCAAACCTCCAGCAGCAGGTGCCGTGTCTTCAAGGTAGTACCTCAGTCGCCGTGGGCTCCTTCGGCGCTGTTTTGGAGTGATGTGTCAGCAGCGAGGGATACGTGCAAGATGTTGACCTTGTACGCATGCAGCACTGTGCGCTCCGCACAACGTGTATGACGCAGGCGATCCACACCGTGCAGCACCTCCTTGCAGACGGGGTTTGGCTATATCGCGTCACTGCTGAACCATGCATGTGCCGGTCGACGGGTCTGAGAGCACATACAATACTCGCGAGCGCGGCGCCGGTGGCAGGGTGTTGCTTGTTATGCTCCACTGCCTTACTGGACTCGGATGTCAGTGCTGCATGGGTGCATATTGTGCATTTTCGTCAGTGCATTTGGGGTGTTGGGGCGAGCGAAAGACAGTCAAAAGAGGTTTATTGTGCAGAAAGGAATGTTCACAGAGGCTGGTGTATGCACCCAAGGTACACATGAGCACCCATGAACGAGGGCAGTGGGCAAACAAAGATGCTGGAGGTGTGGCATTAAAAGACGGTTACCACTCCCGCCGCAGCCGGATAACTGCCATATCGGGAAGCGGGCTCGGTGATAACTGCGTTATCATGCCGTTATCAGGCCGCCAGCTTATAAGGCTATAAATATTTTTCCGACAGTATCAGCAGGGAAAGCTGAACCCACACCAGATTGCCGAGGGACCTTGGCGGCAAAACATACTCATAGACCTTATCGGACCACTGCCGGTCAGCAATGGCTTTGACGCCACTCAAGTCTGGGTGGATACATTCTCGAAGATGATCCACTGTGAGCCAGTAAAATATGGAGTTGACCTCTGAGAGGTTCCCCATAAAATTATATTGGACCGAGACACACACTAAGTCTCAGGGTCCATGTAGGAGCTCAACCAGATTCTTGGCATCAAAATGAACCCGAGTATGGTGTACCATCCAATCACCAATGGCCAGACCAAACAGATGAACCAGGAGATTGAGAAATATCTCCGGATCTATGTAAATTATTACCAGTTGTACCGCACTGTGCACCCCTCTCACGCAATGTGGATCCCATAGAATCATTGCAGGAGACAATGGAATGTCGGAAGAGGAAAGTGGTTACAAATGCAGAATGTGAAAAGCGCAAGGCTACCCAATCCAGGAAAGAGAGCAGATGCTGGAGCGGAGGCAATCATAAGTTGGATGTCATCTCCACGGTGAAGAACTGGAGTGAATTTTGCTGTGTTGGGCACCCTGCTCTCGACTAGTGTTTCCACAGACACCAGTGCCGCTTCTGCTATATGATCCTGTACATGATATTGCGTGCGGGGTGGACATTGCGACGTTGAGATCCTGGGTCGCAAAATTAATTTATAGCACATCGTGGGATATATCAGCATATATGGTGGTCTCAGGCCGTCAAACCCAGGGTACCCATATTTTTTTTAGTAATGTACCATAGCTCACTATCAGTTGATATCACACCTTACCGTCCATATCGGTCTGACGGGCCGATATCCGGAATATCATGGCATATACACTGGGTGAACATTTCGGATTTTTGACTGAGAAATTTGGTGAAAACTATTTTGAATTTCACACAAATTTTTCGGTTGAAAATTTGTGAAAAACCTGAAACCTTTTGATGAAAATTGTGATTTTGAGTCAGAAAATGCTGAAAAATTTGAAATATCACAAGATATCTACCAAAAAGTTTGAAGTTTTTCATTTATTTTTTTGTGAGCTAGAGCTTCAAGTGAGCTTGCGAACGAAAGCTCGAAGCCGGCTGACTAAGAGAGTGCGGGGATGATCGACAATCAATCTCTCTTGCTTCCCGCCGCACTCTCAGAATTTCTCAGTCGTCTCCCGGTTGCCGACTGGCGCGTCCTTCGTTCGCTTGGGTTTTGGGAGTGGCCATCCGGTATCCTCACTCACAGAGAACCCAGATCCATAAGGGTCTGGGGCTCCTCTTCCCAACGACTTTCTATCTTTCTTTGTATCGTTCTAACGTCTTAGTTAGCCACTGAGAAATTGGTGTAAAATTCAAAATAGTTTTCACCAAATTTCTCAGTCAAGAATCTGAAATGTTCAACCAGTGATATTGTCATATAAGGTCGTCCGGCTCAAAATAAAGAAAACTCCACCCCTTCGCTTTCACAGCGAAAGGCGTTGTTCAGTGGGGTTCACTTAACGAGTTTATTTCTATTAGAGTCATGTAGTGATATTTACAACGTAGTCACATTTTGTGTCAACTGAGACTAAGAGAAGTTTCAATTCAATAAAGTTTTCATCGCGCATACCTAGGTGGAAAATTTTGGGATGACATCAACAGAATAATGTACTGTGTTTGAGCCACGGGGTTGGGCTCCACTTCGGCTCCACAGCTCTCGGCAAGCCCCAGAAAAAAGTTTTCAACCAGTGTTGGATCAAGTGTTGGGATCTTCCTAATGCCCTATTCACATTTTTGAAGTATGTGTGATAGTAAAAAACCTTTGCAAGTTCCAGTGGAGGGGGGGCTGAATATATGGTGCTATATGTCCTGATACTCCCTGATATGGGTGATACGTAGACCATATCCGGCCTCATCAGACTATCAGATTTGCTCAGACCATATATGCTAAAAATTAATTTTGCGACAGTCTGAGTGCGTCCCGCGACTGTTACAGCACGAGGTGCGCTCACCCCTCATGACGCAGGTCGCCTTGAAGTCGAAGCCAAGATAGTAGAGGGAACGAATTTAAAGGAGGCAGAAACGAATTTCAAGGAAAGGGATTGATTTCTAACGAGAGATTATTTGCCCAAGGTTGGATATTAACTGCATAGTCCAGGAGAAAGTCCGAGGAATAATCGTACTTGAAGAATCAAACAGCAGTCAGCAATGACCAAACCCTCAATTATTTGCCGCTAAAATATTCTAATGTCTAATGCCCCCGGTCTGCGCAGTTCGAATGTTCCGAATACGAGCTGAATGCACGTGCTCAATTCCCTGCGGACCTTCACACCGCTTTCCCCACCGGCCGCCGATAGTGCAGAATACTCACCCGCACGATGCTGTCCCAGCGTATCTGAACGCGCGCCAGTTCCCACCCCAGTTTCTCATAAAGGCGCTGTGCACCCGGTTGGAACTCGGAGGTGCTGAGCTTGATCGCCTGCAGCGCATGGCCCTCCGCCGTGACGCGCTCGCCGTGCGCAATGACTGCACGCATGAGACGCGCCGCGATTCCGCGCCGGCGGTGAGCAGCCCCGACGACCATGCGCCGGACCTCGGCCTCGGCCTGATGGGCGTCAGAAGTAGGGCGGTATTCTGTGGGATGGTGCGTGAGATTATGCGCGAGGGAATGAAGTCGATATATATGCAGAGGGAGCGAGGAGACGCACCGAGTCCCACATATCCGACGACCTCCTCCCTCGCGTCCACATCTCCTTCCCCGGAACCTTTTGGCCAGTCCACATCGTTCTGCTCAACGTTCCGCGGCTGCACTGCGACGAAGAAGGCGCCCGGCGCGCAATAATGCGCTGCAATGTCGCGCATGTCCGTCGCGAGCGCATTCTCGCAGAAGTCGACCATTGCGCGCGGGATTCCGCGCTGCACGTACCCAAAAATGCCCACGCCGACCGCGCACAACGCTGCGCCTGCGCCCGCAGCAAGAGACGTCCAGCTGGCAGACCGTGCAATGAGCCCAAGGCCAAGGCTGCCAAGGAGGTACGCGACGAGCGACGGCCCTTTGAAGAGGAAGCGCCGCTTGGCGACAACGGCGACGCTGTCCTCTGCGCCAGGGAGATCACCAGTCAGCCTGTGTCTAGAGGCATGAAAGAAAGAGCAGAAACGACGGACCGCTGGTGACGAAGCCCTCGAAGAGGAGGGTGCGGATTTGCGGAAGGTCGGAGGGGCGGTATTGGCGGATGTAGATTCTGTCGTGCGCCATGGATGTGGGAGGGAAGAGAGAGGGGCGAGAACGCGACGGCAAGTTTATAAATTTCTGAAACACGATCACGGTGCGCGGTTGATTCGATAATAGCCGCTGACTGGGATCGCCGCTATCTAATCTAAATCCGGTAGCCCTGACCATCCTCAAAAAAAGGTGTTTGCAGTTGCACAGGATTTCACCGCCGGAACGCAAGGGCCAAATCAATTTAGCTACATCAGTGAAGGTCGAAAAGGGGGGGAAAACCCGATTATCACCTTCCTTCAAGTCGCCGAAATCAACCGCCCAGTTGTGTCGCAGACAAGTCGCAGATGCTAGACAATTCGGTAATTTCGGTTCCAGTGTAAGCCTGGCGGTAAAATAAACATTCCTGAACCCGAGTTGTGTTTCTGCGAAGAGATCTATCCGCAGGATATATATAGTCGTAGATCAACATGTGCGGGCCAAATTGGATGGCCAGAGGGCTCCAGCAGACCAGATACCACAGGATAGAGACCAAGCGAGTAGAATGACTCCGAGTCGGACTCGGTGCCCTAAAACTCGGAGGTGAAGTTGTTATCTTTCGAAGGTCGCCGATGCCTGGCGATAATTTAAAAGAGTGGCCCGCGAGAAAACATACCAGATTGAAGTTTGCAAGTGGAATATTCAGAATGATTCACCCGTAGGAGATCGAGGCAAACAGCGATTCTGAAACAAGACATTTTAGGCCTACAGTGTTCATACGAGAGAGAAAGACCGGTGTGCGGATGCCCACCGTATGACGAATAAGTTCCGTGCAAGAGAAACTGCGATGGAAGGCTCCATCCCACCTTAAATCTGAAGCGTCGACCGACACCCTTCGCGTAATCGTACGAATCTCGCACGAGAACTGTATCGAACAAAGTACCAGGTGAACGAGATCTGGTGAGAGGTTTGCCGGCCCGTTCTGAGCGACAGAAAAGCGGAAACCGGCGGGATCTGGTCTAAGGTCGATCGGTATTGAGGTTCAATCTGTGCTCGCCGACGGCCTCGGAAACAGTCGTATGGAAAGGAGGAACGGAATCTCGAATCGCCTGCGAAACCCAAGGCAAAACTCTCGTCAAATACTCGGGCGGGATAGAACTGCTCACGCTTACTGTACGAAGCGTTGCAATGCTACGCGTAACAAAATTATGAGCAGCGGAACTGAAGTTGAACCTCGTCTAGGCGAACAGTTGGAGCGTAAAAATATCGCCCCGGAAAAAAAAACGCAAGAACGAGACGCAGCTGCGGCACTGGGAAGTCAAGCAAGTTGCGAATCGCCGGGCTGGAATAAAATACACTTACACGGAGACGTGGGAACCGGTGCCAATGTAACGCAGATATGGTCGAATTCATTACGCACGTAGTTCCAAAGGAGGTCAAGCGCACAGCTCGGAGAAAGCCAATCAGCAGCGCACACCGCGGCGGAAACTGAATGCACCGAGTCGCTCGTAAAGTGCGCAGACCGTGCCCGGGCCCTGGAGCATGAACGGACGGCTTTGAGATGCCTAGATTCGAACTGTTTTCAGGTACATATATTCGAGTTGGAATGAGCGAAGGGACTCGAGCTGAAGCCGATCGAGCGTGGAGACCGAATTTGATTCTTGAATGCCCAACCGAGCGGACTCGAGGGTTGTGCGAATCCTTCTCAACTTTGCGGTTCTCGACGCTGCTGGCAGTTTCGAATTTCGAATTCCCGCAGCTCGAAGGAACATCGAAGAGGTTGCAGTGCGAATTTATTGTCGAAGATTGATTGAACCGTCGCCGAAGATCATTCAAGAAATGAAAATGGCCGCAGAACCGCGCAGAATTCTCTCGATTCATTAAATGAGCATCGGGATAGTCGTAACTGGCCTGGACCGTGAAGGTGCGAGATAATTACTTTGAATAACGTTTGATCAGTGAGCGCATTAAATATGGATTGGTCGAGCGTACCGGATACCCATACATGACATTCTCTAGTTCTACTTCCTCGTGTGAGTTAATTTAGAGAGAGGAAGCACGACGATGGGATGAACAAAATGAGAGCAAACGCACCAAGCCCAACGACCGGCAACCTCCTTCGCTGTTTCGAGTTTTCCCTCCTAACCCAGCTTCACCTTCACCTCTGGACCGTTGCGCGACTTTGCGACGACAACGAACGCACCCGGCGCGGCGTAGTACGCCTCTATGTTGCGCATGTTCCCATTCAGTACGTGTCCACAAATGCCCATCGAGGTCTGCGGAAACTATAAATTGCACGAGCATAGAAGGTGCCGCTCCGGCAGCGCAGACTGCCGCGCTTTGAGGCAAAGATCTCCAGCTCGAAGAACGCCAGCTACGACCAGAACGGAAGACCAACACGAGCCCCCAACTACCCTCCAGAAGTACGCAACAAGCGAGGGGGTTTTGAAGCGGAATGCGCGCGCTGGATAACCACCGCGCACTGTACTCTGCGGTGATTTTTAGAGATTGATCGCCGGTGACGAACCCCTCGAAGAGCAGGATGCGGACTTCCGAGAAAATCGGACGCGCGGTACGAAGCATAAGTATTCTCTCGAAGTCATTACTTCAACATTTACTTACTTACTGCAACGGTTCCCAGATTGTGACCACGTTGAATTTGATCCCTCCAGATCTTCCAAAAAGTTCCAACAATCATCGACACGAAAGAAGCCACAACGACTTGAGACTCGCAAGAAAACTTGAACAAAACGGAAGACAAAGGAAAGAAACAGCCGGATTTAGCCGAGTCTGTTGTCTATTGTTGTGCAGACGCCTCTCGTTCCTTCTCTCCCCGCACGAATTCTAAGATCTTCGGCTGAGTCAGCTCTCTTCCAGTCTCTTCCACACCTCGACTCAAGCAAAGTCCTGCTTTCGTTGCAAAACCCTTCCGACTTTTCATCGGCTCCAAGTCCCAACAAGATCGACGGAAAGGCTCTGACACACCAATTCAACAATCTCACCAGCGCGACCTCACGATCTTCAACACATTTCGGAACGAAGATCAAGATGATCCCGCCCATACGTATCCGCAGGTATCCGCCCATCTCAAATTGCGCTGAAGTCAGATTATTTTGTGCCGTCGCGACTGCGATCGACGAAATATCAGATGTCTAGGACCTTTCTGGCAACAAAGGGGAAAATAACCCTCTCGTTCCCGCTTCCAACTCCCGACACCGACGATTCCCTGCCGCCAGTTTCTCCTCCCCCAGTCAGTCAATTCCGTGACACCGCACACTTATCCTCACGCCTTTTTCTAGAGTCCGTAGTCTTGCGTAACATGTCGGCCCTCAATCTGACGGACGAAGACATCTTCTGCGCCCACCAAGAAAAAACCGACATTCGTTTAGCGGATAATCAGGCCGCCCTGGATGCTCTGAACAGCAGGCTCAAAATCAGGAAGCACGACGACCGGAAGCTCCTCCGACAACTCGCGCAGCTGCAGGCGCGCGACGCCACCCTGACGGAGCAGATCGACTCCGAGTTACCGAATGGACGTACGCCGCAGATGCGCAAAACCGTCGAAAAGAATGCGAACAAGCGAGCGGAGGTCCTGGACAAGATCCGCCTGGTGAAAGCGCATCTCCGTATGGGCGAGAGGGAGCGGGCGAAGTTGGACGAGCAGCGCGCGGTCGTTCTGCGTCACCGAGCGGCACTCGAGGCTCCTTTGACACTCGAGGCCTTCTGCACAGCGCCGATACGTCGCATACCCATCGAGATCCTTTCCGAAATCTTCACGCTATTGAAGCCCGATGACAACCAGCCCATCGGCACGGGGAGCATTCCCGTCGTGGCGCAGGTCGGCGCCGAATGGCGGGGAGTGGCCGTCGCGCACGCCGCGCTGTGGACGTCCTTCTCATGCGCTTTATACGGCGACGATTCCGAAGCCAGTTTGGTTGAAGCCTACCTCCAACGATCGCGGACTGCACCGTTATCCATCCGAATCTATGCAGAACGCCGCCATCGTTTTTCTCCTGCCCCGGACCGCGTCCTCGCCAGTATCGCAGCGCGGTCCGAATATATCGTTACGTTGCGGCTCACCGGTGAAGGTTGGGAATACGTCAAACACTCCTCATTCCACGGCCGCCTGCCGCAGCTGGAACTATTGCAACTACCATCACCCTGCTACTGTAGGCCCGGCTTCTTCCAGCAGTTCGAGCTCGCCCCGCGTCTGCACAAGCTCGTGCTTAACAGCGGCCTTTCCGGGACCGCGGTGTTTCTCCCGCTGGCCCAAATCCAGTCGCTCCGCATGCTCGCTCACATCGACCCAGCCAGACTCCACGGTTTATTGCACATAACGTCGCTCGTCTGTACCGTGCCCAAAAACATCCCGTTCGGTATGACGCCGACTATCGGCCACGCGCTCCTACCTTACCTATCCACATGGAGCCTCGACTTCGGGGGCGCACACACCAAGCGAGGCGAAGGCGTGCCCTTGCCTTCCAACTTCTTCGACGCCTACACCACCCCGGCGCTCTCTGTGCTCGAAATCACGGCCCTCACCCAGCCCTCCAACCTCAGCGCCTTCCTGCAGCGCTCCGCCTGCGACTTGCAGACGCTCGTCTTCACCCGCTGCTCCGTCCGTATCGCCGAGCTGTTGCAGATATTCGCGTGCACCCCCGGGTTGGACACTCTTGCGATTCGGGGCGCGTTCGCCACGACGGCGATCACGGAGCGGTTGCTCGAGGCGCTCACCATGCGCTCCGACCGCCCAGCGCTGCTGCCGGGATTGAAGCATCTGGTCATCGACGGGATGTACGCGTTCCGAGACCGGAATCTGGTGGATATGCTTGAATCACGAAGCGGGACGCTCTGCTCGGTCAGGCTCACGTTGAATGACCGGATCGTGGAGCTGGGGGAGGTGGAGCGGTTGAGATCGTTGAAAGTGTCGGGGATGAATGTCGCGCTGGCGTGTTGGGATGCCGCCGCGGAGATGGTCGAAGTTGTCTAATGCAGGAGGAAACTACACATGGTTGTGATGTCTTATTTCGGTATGTAATGCTGCTTCATAGAACTAAGTAAAATTGAAGAGGCGCAGCAGCCTCAGGCGCGCTATATAAATCGTTATTAGTCGGGACCATTAAATGAATGGATGTTCAGTGCAGTGGGTGCTATGAGCAGCGAACGCAGAATGATATCCGCCAATATCAAAACAGATCAATCACTGCGTTCCGGGCCCCCGTAGTCACACGTTAACCACGTGTAACTACGGCATTCTACGGATGCCGACATGCTTCTACGGCATGTGTCTACGGCACATCGGAGCGTTTTGCTCCGAGGTTCGTCTTCGGCATTCTACGTCACGTAGTCACATCAATTCCACATTGGGCTACGCTTGCCGATATGTGTCTACATGCCGTAGAACAACCTCGCCTCATCAACACCTCATCCCATTTTTCGTTTTTCGTCCCAGGCCTCGCCTGTATGTAAAATTGGACAATTTGGAGTCACATGCATCTACGCCAATGGCTACCTAGGTCTACATGGGTCTACATGGGGTAGACCCATGTAGACGTAGGTAGGCCAGTGGTAGAACAGCCTCGGATAATGTGTAGTCACATACATGTGAGTACATCTTTGTGTACACACGTAGCCTACCCCTTTGTCTACGAGGGGCCGGAACACAGTGAATTCTCTGCAACACCGAATCTACTTTCCATGAAAGTAAGAGCTCGAACTAAAGAGACCTACTTTAAATTACGCAGACGCTGACCGCCAAAATTGAATACGCAGGTACGAGATCCTGCAAAAGGTTATATCTCGCTTGGGCGAATTCTAATTTCCATTTCGGGAATGAAAATGTCGATCGTTCGGTTGTCATTAGAGTGGAGTGGCAACGGTGAGGCCATCTTTTCTTTTTCTTCACCCATCTCCGATTTCTTGTCCTCCGTCTCTTTTACTCAGTCAGCCAATTCCCTGACGCCACACACTCATCCTGATTGATCTTTCTTGCAGTGAATACCATGGCCCCGCTGAACGCTTCGGACGAAGATATCTTCCGAGCCCACCAGGAGAAAACCACGATTCGTTTGGTGGAGAATCAGAGCGATTTGGAGGAAGTGGACCACAGGCTCGAGTTTCAGATGTACCAAGTTTCAAAGCTCGATCGAAAGCTTAGGCGGTTGGAGAGGCGCGAACTGCAAAGGAAGATCGACTTACAGGTTCTACGCGAGAAGCCCGTTGAAAAGTACGAGGAAAAGCAATCGGATCTCGCGATGGAGGTCTCCGAAGCCACGAATGATCTCGACAGGGGGGAGGATGAATCGCAAGCGTTGGAGACGCAGCGCAGGGTCATGCTGCGTCACCGAGCGGCACTTGAGGTTCCGTTGACGTTCGAGGCTTTCTTTGCAGCCCCGATACGTCGCATACCCATCGAGATTCTTTACGAAATATTCACGCTATTGAAGCCCAACGACAACCAGCCCATTGGGACGAAGAGCATTCACCTCGTGGCACAGGTCTGCGCCGAATGGCGGAGAGTGGCAGTCGCACACGCCGCACTGTGGACGTCCTTCTCATGCGCGTTGTTCGCCCGTGATTTCGAAGCCAATTTGGTGGAAACGTACCTTGAGCGGTCGGGGGCTGCACCCTTGTTTATCCAAATCTATGCAGGACGGTGTGGTCGTGCCCCGGACCGCATCCTTGCCGCGATTTCAGCGCGTTCTGAACAAATCTCCAGGCTGCGGCTCACCGGCGAAGGTTGGAGTACAATTCAACCGTCTGGATTTCACAGCCGCCTACCGCAACTGGAAGTGTTGCAACTACCCTCGCGTTTCTATTCCCGCTTCTCCAACCAATTCGAGCTCGCCCCGCGCCTGAACACGCTCGTGATGAACGACGATTCCAACCATGTGCGACTTCCGACAACGCAAATACAGTCTCTTCACTTGCTCAGCCATGCTTCTCCATCTGCACTCATCCATTTTTCCAACATCATCTCGTTGATCTCCAGTGTCTCGCCGCACCGCACTACGGTCCATGGTCTCACGTTTCATCCCACGTTCCACATCCTCTTACCCTACCTGGTCTCGTGGCGCATCGACTTCGGTGATGATGACAGCTTCAATTATCATGATGCCAGCGACTTCTTCGACGCATACACGACCCCGAAACGCTCGAGATTGCCTCCCTCACGCTCTACGAGCCTACACTCGACCCGTTTTTCCAGCGCTCCAACTGCCAACTGAAGTCGCTCGTATTCACTGGTTGCTGCATCACTGTTGTGCCAGACATCCTCGCACATCCGCCGGGGTTGGAGAGTCTGACGATTCAACATCCGTTTGGAAGGAAGGTTGACGTCGACGTAGATAAGCTGCTCGAGCCACTCAAGATATGCCCTGACCGCCCCGCGCTGCTTCCGGGATTGAGGCATCTGTGCATTGAGGGGAAGTTCACTTCTCTCGCAAGTGCGTCTCTGCTCGAGCTCTCGAGCGGAACAATATCCTTCGCTCCGCATTCATGAATGGCATCGCCCGGGATGTACCTGATCCCAACTGCCTCATGTTTGTTGACGAGGCTGCACGAAACAGCCGAACCTCCGGACGTGCACGGGGATGGTCATTAGTTGGGCGGCGCTGCATTCAGCGGCGCTGTTTTGTGCGTGGGAAGCGCTACTCTATCCTTCCAGTATTGACACTGGATGGTATCATCACATACAATATTATTGAGGGGTCAGTAACGGCAGAACGGTTCTTACGCTTTTTACGAGAACTTGTGGTAAGTTGCCCTGACAATCTTCTACCAGCACTAATATCTGCCATAGATTCCTCTCACAAATCCATATCCTGGACCGCGTAGTGTTCTTGTCCTGGATAACTGCAGTATCCACCATGCAGAAGAGATCCGAGAACTTGTCGAGGATCAGGCCTGTAAGAAATCAGACTTACTTTTATACCATCTAATGCCTGTTCTAGTATGCAAGATCATATTCCTTTCGCCGCACTCGCCCGACTTCAATCCCATTGAGCAGGCCTTCTCGTCAATCAAGGCTTTCCTCCGACGCAATTGGCAGGATTTATCTCTGGGGGTGATGGCTAGAGCATGCCAAAATATCACTCCGCAGAAGGCATGGGGTTATTTCAAAGCTTCTGGCTATGTTGTGTAGAAATCTGTAGATATAACTTGAGAGAAGCGTTGAGCTCAATACCGGCAATGGTTCCAGATTAGGCGCCCGACACAGCCACCGAGGGTGCAGCATAACAGAGTACAATAACCTAACGAAAATTTGCCGCCGAATCCCTTGCTTCATTCTTTTCCCCTTGCTCCCATGTCTAAGGAGGAGGAACGAGATACTCCACCCCCGGAGGGCCTCCTGGTTGCTGCATCAACCAATTTGACCTATCACACAATCACTGCGGCAAAGCCAGGCTCCAAAGCAAAGCCCAAGGATGTCAAGGAGGTCAAAACGAAGGAGATCAAGCACTTATTCGAGACCACCCGGGAAAGCTACATCAAGCTCTTGAATGTTATCCTTGCCAAGCATGGCGAGGACAAGTACAAGGCTTCCGAGAATATTCGCTTCGGTATCAGAGTCCTAGCGCCACCCGACAAGCGTAAGTTTTCACCTTTTACTTCCATCTCCTTCTGTCCTGACATTGAAGCGAAGGATCCGGGATGCAGTTTATATCAATCACTATGATGACTATGAAGAGCTGGTTGCAAAGCTCCTTGACCGGCAGGCACGGAAAATCACGATCTGGCTCGACATGGCTGACATTCAGAAGGCATGGAGCACTGTGAGTACAGTCATCACTTCCTATAATCTTCCTCACTCATCCATGAGCCTCTTCTAGCGTGGGTCTGCTGGTGGAAACGGTGAGGATGGAGCCCATGGTGATGACGCGTCACAGGACTCGGTGCGCCGAATACTCACTATCTTCTGTGTAAATCTCCTGATGATGATATCAAGGTCGGCGGCCTGTCTGCTCTCGATCTTGAGCTAGCCCGTATTCGTGGAGCGCTCGAGAGAAAATACCAGAACGACCATGACGGTGGATACACCTATGTCGGTCGAAATGAGAGTTATCCACTGACTCCATTCATGATCCTGGAGTGGACGCGGGCTATTGTAAGTCTGTTTTCAGTTGTTGCGACACCCCTCATCCCTCACAATGTTTATTAGTATGACGGCGAGGCGACAAAGTATGATCCTCCCAATGCGGGATCATTTGATCCCGCAAATCGTCAAAAAGCCCTCCATGCAGGCCGCGCACACCTCAACACTGCACCGACTGCTATGTCGTCCCCTGCTCCCTTTTTCGCATCTCGTGGCTCCGACCTCGGTCACCTTGCTACCATTATCACGACATTGTCGTCGATGGGCAGATCTGCTGGACCCCCCATGACACCTGTTCCCTCCTACACACCTTCTACCTCGGCATCCGGGGCCCATGGTGCACTACCTGCCCTTGTCTTCTCGCCGCCTATGCCTACTCCGTCGAAACTTCGACGCTTCCTCCAGCATGCTGAGGACCAGCTTGGTGTCAAAAATGCGCTCGACTATGAGTCGGCACTCGAGGACGAGGGTTATGGGCCAGATATATTGCACCTGGTTGATAGCGGGGAGCTGGTGAAGATTGGGCTTCGCGCTGGTGACATTATTCGTCTCAAGGCTGGTGCGGAGAAGTGGTGGACCGGCCCGGATGCCAAGCGCAAGCGTGCGGACTCGCAGCCAGATGGTAGTGGGGGGCTCAGCACACCGGACAACAAAAAGGTCTCCTTCGAGTACCGCTCACCCAGTGGAGGTGGATCGCGCTTTTTCGGCCCGCGTATGACTCCCGGCGACGTGTCAGAACGCGACCGCAACACCTTCTACCGCTGCGAGGCCCGGAATGATTGGTTCCCACTTCCGCTGGGTTATGTTCCGGTCCAAGCACGGGAAGAGGGAGAGGAAGACGACCCATTCCAGTGGAACGAATCGAAAATCGGGCTCAAAGTGCCCCTACATACACCTCTTATACAATTCACTTGTTGTTAATTTACATCAGTCCATTGTCGTTTACTTAGTTCTATTGCATATATAATACAAGATGCGCCTTCGCTTCGCTCCGGCAGATATGAGTCGACCATGGCAAAAAGTTTAATTTTCGTCAATTGATATTTTACCCCTCATTTTTTGAACATCGCATAGAAATGGAAGCGCGTACCGACTCTTGCGAGTTCGCCGCACTCCGCTGCCACTGCGAAATCCTCGGTGAGATGGATCTCCGATAAATATGGATCTGGATGCAGCACTACAGTACTAGTTAGATGACCTCTAGAGTAGGCGAAAATTGCAGAAAGCGACAATTGTTCTCATTGGGCAGATGAAACTCGGCGACAGGCGGACAGAGTGACTGCTCAGACGGCTCGAACTCACGAAAGGGGTAAGGTGATTCGACCAAGAACGCAGGCCGAAAAATCTGAATGTGTTCAAGACAGACTTGAGCTGAAGCCTGAAGGTCATTCTTTACATTGCATCTAAACATAAAACATATAGTTTTTCAAAAGCCGAGGCTAGGGACGCAATTAGCATGGACCGAGGCTATGAGAGTTGAAATGACTAGCCTACCGCAATTTCCTAGATATAAAACTGTAAACGGTATGGCGTAGTTTACAGGACTCGCCGGTGGAGATCAGTGTGTTTCTCTGCAGGAATAGGGGCGGTTACTGAAACCGAAACCATTAAATTCAAGCCTGTATTCGTCCCATCAGCGATGCAGATGGCCAAAAACGGAATTTGCGCGTACACATGAACGACACATTGGAATTGTAGCGATTGGCGGAAATCAGTAGGATGGCGCCGTAGATCATTTGACTTACAGCGTAATAGCCCCAGTGCGTTGGGGATTTGGCAGCGCAAAACCGCGAAACGGTGGATTTTTCAAAAAAGATGTCTTGCAGATGGCCTGGGGGTTTCGAAACGGTGAGGACTATAGTAGGCAAATTTTGCGAACACAGCAAGTCGGACCATCTTTTCAGTACTACCCTGCAACATCGTTAGCATGGACTGAAGGCTGAAAATCAATGCCTCACCTTGAGCAAAAGAGGGAATATTCTCGGGGTAGCGCATTCGGAAGTGATTGTGAAGATGAGAGCAATGAGCCGCGAGCCGGATTGATGAGGCATTGAAACAGTGAGGACACGAGAAAGGGACAGTAGTGCTGTGTCACCCCTGGTAAACAATGTTCTAGATTTCAATCTTGAAGTGTTGCTGGCTCGCACTGTCGAGCGTGGAAGCGCTTGAGGAATACCATAGGGAAATAAACACCGCAGCAACTTGAGGCATCCTGATACTTCACCAACATCATATAGCATTGAATTTGGGTTGAAGCCATTCTGTCGTGTGGAAGAATCGCGAGCCGACTGGAGTTGAGAAAGTTGAAGGACAATTCTTGACGAGAAACCAGTTGGCGCAGAGAAGGACTGAGGACGGATGTGGGGGACGAAAGAGAGCGAGTCGACTGTGCAATTCGATGGCAAGGTATAAATGAGGAAACCACCTGCTGCGGCAGATAATATTCGGAATGGCGACCGTGGTTGGAAGGCAGAGAAGGCTGGTTTGGGTGGGGGCCGCAGAGCACAGCCTCCAAGTGCGTTCGGCGCTGCGTGGCCGGTCATGGGGCTAGTTTTGACCGAAAGAGAAGCATCGGCAGTGCAAAAAAAGGTCAGATGTTGCGGTACAATTGGGGTTAAATTCAGCAGTTGAGCAGAGGAACTTGAAAGGGTCAAGGATATATGGGGTTCCTGGCACAGCTTGAGGACCATTTCGTTAAAGAACGGATAACTTATTTGACCTTTTCCAATGCTTACTGAGACCCAGAAAGGAGGAGGACTCGCTGGGATGGTGCACTTGTGGAGCACAGAGCCAGCGCGGTGGTTTGGGGTCCCGAACGTCTGATACTAACACAACCACACAAAAAAATCTTGAAACGGGAATTCCGTATCAATCAGAAATCAGCTGTAAATCATAACGCACGGTACGATGTAAGTACTGACTAACTAAAAGACTTTATGATGTAATCGCCGAAAGTCAACCAGGAATTGGAACCGCACACACACATGGAACCTCCCCGGATTTACTTGACGAGCGAGGATAGGGACTTGATGGAAAGCAACTTGAACATCGGGGTGATACGATGTTCAACCCGCAGTCGGAGTCAGCAGAAATGTGTCAACGGGCCCGTCCACTGCGGGAATTCAACTGTAATGTCTACAAAACCAGCTTTTCAGTGGGCAGCGCTATGCAGTACCGAAAATCCACTCCGCAAGAATTTGTCAACGGCCCGCCAATTATACGAGTCTGCCGAAAACCGTCGACAAAATGGGGCATAGAAATTGGTATAAATACGCTGGTGTCTGCAGCTTACAGATCCTCATTCCTTCCCTCGATTCCTTCACTCCCCCGTCTATACTATGGCTCCCATTCAAAATTCTCGCGTTATATTCAATGCTGTTCCCGAAAGTGGGTCTTTCTGTCAATGGCGTTCCACCTACCCCCAATTTCTCAACCTTCGCAGGTTATCCTATCCCAGGAACGACAACAGTATACGACACCACGCAGACGATTGACCTTGAGAAGGTCGCTCTGAACGGGGGATTCCTCATCAAGACGCTGATGCTCTCAATCGACCCTTATTTGCGGGGGCTGATGTCGGCTAAGGACGCGGTATGAGCCTTAGTCTCACGTTGAATTTTCTCCGCTGACGAACAATATTTAGAACTCATTTCAACTCGGCTCAACGTACGTTCCGGAATGTCGACATCGCCCATGCTTACCTTGTCGTTGTTTCAGCCTCTCTGGGTTTGGCATCGGTGTCGTCCTGCGCTCTGAGCGTCCGGATGTTGAGGTGGGAAAATATGTTTATGGCTTCACCATCGGTCTATATCATTTTATCTCGTGCCCGTCGGTGTTGACAGTACATTTCAGCCCACCAAGAATACGCCGTGATTCCAGAGCTTGGTTATACCCTCCAAATCCTCGAGAAGCATCCGGATCTTCCATGGTCGGTGTACCTTGGCGCGGCGGGTTTGCCTGGTACGCCATTAAATTTGATCTCGTTGAGCGCGAATTTATCGGTTGTGCTTTAGGTCAAACAGCGTACATGGCATGGAAGGAATTCGCAAACGCGAAAGCAGTAGGTTTCCCTGGTATGGATTCTATATTTGTTCAACCCATTATTTGTGCAGGGAGAAGTCGCGTTTGTCACAACCGGTGCAGGTATGCGACACGTTTGCTCATTGTAACTTTCAAGTAATCACATTGATTATAGGTTCAGTTGGCTCGTATGTGGATATCCCGTTTCCAACCAGCTGTTGCTCACATGTTTTGCAGGATGGTAATTCAGATTGCAAAGCAGGCCGGGCTGAAAGTTATCGCCTCCGCCGGCTCAGAGGAGAAAGTCAAGTTCATGCAGTCGCTCGGCGCAGACGTCGCGTTCAACTATAAGACCACCGACTCACGCGCAGTGCTCAAGAAAGAAGGGCCGATTGATGTGTACGTATCGCTCAATACATTCCTCAATCTCACTTCAATTCAGACGAATATTACAGCTTCTGGGATAACGTCGGTGGTGAAGTTCTCGATGCTGCGCTCGAATTCGCGGCGCAGCAGGCCCGATTCCTGGTATTTTTTGCCCCGGGCTTCGGAGTTCTGTGATTAACAATATATATCAGGAATGCGGCATGATTTCTGGATACAACACTGGACAGCAGGGGATCAAGGTACGCACTTCAGCCCCTCCGAGAAAAGACCGGAATTTAACCACGAATTCCGCACCTCAAACAGAATTTGTATGAGGTAATCGGAAAGGGCGTGCATATCCACGGTCTGCAGATCTTTCCCCTGCAAGCCAAGTATGCGAAAGAGTTTTACGCGACGATCCCACCCAAGCTCGCCAGCGGTGAGCTCAAATACACGGAGGAAATAACGACGGGCCTCGATAAAGTCGGAGACGTGATTTTGAGGGTTCAAAAGGGGGAGAACACGGCGAAGGCGGTCGTGATCGTCGCTGAAGAGTAGATGCGCCTAGAGGTTGGAACTGGACAATTATTGCTTTGCTTACCGTCTCTGTTTTCTTAAAGTCTCCCCGGCGGTGGGCTTTTGAAACCGTGATGCGTTGGCTTTGCTCTCGATTAGACCCCTTCCTTTAAAATCCATGATGGTGACGTGTTACGCATTTAAAATGAAGATCGGCTGAATTTTGACTTGATTCCTTTGGAGAATTCAACACGAGAGTGAAAGGATGCCGTGATACGGATCATATATCAACTGATTGCTTTATTGTCATTTGTTGTTCAGAAGCTTCCCGCTCCTTCTCTCCCGACCACCGTGACAGCGGCACCATTTAACTTTCAAGGCCCAGCGATTCTTATAGATTCTTTCTCGATGATTTTCTCATGGTTGTGAACTTCAGGATACCTCTGAAGGACGCAAATTCGGCCGATGAGTTCCCCCACGCAAGCTCTCATGGATGGATGATACCACCGCCTTACCGCCGATGACGCTTCGCTGTTTAAACGTTTCCACCCAGAGCGCTGTGAAATCTGATACATTACCAACTGTCAGACTGGATCTCTGCTAGTCTGCATGGACCCATGGTGGATCTGCTAAAATCTGTGCGGGAGAGTAAACAGTGAACAGCTCCGGTACCTCTCCAGAATTCATTTGAAAATTGCAAAATTGGACGGGTTCCAAACCACCCTTGGAAGTTCTCTCCGCAGATCTTTCAATTTTGACAGCCTTCCCAAGATATTCTACTCGTTGCCCGCCGTTGAAGAGCCGGACGCGGTCTCTGCAACGCTGCGACATGACGATGCTAATGCGAAGTACCTCGCTGTACCTTGACTCGTGGATGTATGCATATATCCCCACCTCAACATCTCAAACACATCGACGATTCCACGCACTCAAGGCTGTTGCCCGCGTGCACCATCAGCCACATTGATGCTGCTCCCGCCCGAACACGGAGTGCTGATCCTTGAATCCTGGTTAAAATTCCCGCCCCCGCGCCGCTGTCTCAATCGACACATTAGAAGTGCGGCATACCTCGGTCTTGCAAGGCGTCCCTCACTACGCGGTATGCACGGTATGCGATGTGTTTCCGGGCGGTGACTCCATTCCGAATGTCGCGGGCGCTGGGCGACCGGTCATAGCATTTCGTCACCTCAGACCGCCGTCCTTCTGATAGACTTGAAAGCCACCTGCCTACTGGGGAATCGTGATGGTTCGGCCTTTGGGCTGCTACGCCAAGCGGGGTGCTGGCGACTTCGGCGAACGGCATCCTCCAGCTGAGGATTGACACTCAGAGTCTCGGCGCCGGAGCCAGATGCGTATATCCATTGGGTGCAGGATCCGCTGGTGGGGCACATATTAATCAAGTCGTTTACAGGTATTCTGTCCCGGACAAGAGGCGCAGCCCCGAGAGGTGGAATGCGCCACGGGCCCGCAGAGGGAAACCGGCATGGGGTGACGGAGAACAAACTGAAAATTGATCTTTGAGGGTCGGACTTCAGCTAACGTGGGGTTTCCGGCACGCTCAAAGAATTAATCTGCATCATCCAATCCAAAACTGGATAGTATATGTCCAAGCATATGGATCTCTGATCAACAACAATCACTGCGTTCCGGGCCCCCGTAGCCGAAGGCCGGCCACGTGTAACTACGGCATTCTACGTGCCGTAGTTGCACGTGGACACATAACCCGAAATGGTTCTACGGCATCACTACGGCAGTAGAATGACGTAGATACACGTGGCCGGCCTTTCGCTACGGGGGCCCGGAACGCAGTGAATCCACGATAACTCTACTGACCTTCGATCTACGAAAACCCTAACAACGATAGTTGGATTCGAGACCCACGGGCACGTAGCCTCATGCATAGCGGTGTTCCAACTGAACTGTTCGATACCGAGGCTTGAATGGGGTGAATGTCAAGTTGGGTGGATGCTTCAGGACCGTCCTCAAGAAGAAATCAGCACCACTAACAATAACTCGTGTCCCCTCGCATTATAGATACCGAAATTCCGGTCCACGGCACGGATTTATGCGGTACATATGAGTCACTACTAACGGTAGGGATGTGTTTTATTTCTGTTTGTTTCAACTTCAATCCTGTTTAGAACTGGACTTATATCTCATTCAAGCTCTACGTGGAATTACATCGTGTGGTGGAATTGAAACCTGTGCCATTCCCTTGCAAGATAACATTCACGATCTCAGGCCTGCAGAACCTTCTTTCGGCCCCACCGGTTCGGCCGCGATCGACGCGTACGTGTATCAATCAATCCAGCAAAACAATCAATCCAGCAAAAAATCAGAGTGCAGCTCAAAAAATCAGAAGATTGCTTGCTCAAATCAGAATCACAATCAACCAAGAATCAAAGTCAACAAAAAAATCCGAACTCTAATTCAAAATCGTGTGAGTACCAAATGAATACTGTATGTTCCCTAAAATGGACGCCTGCAATCCATAATATGTGCCCGAAAAGCAACGAACTCCACCTGACCGATATTAATCTGTCTCGAGCTCGTCCTGCATGCTACACGCGCTCATTCACGCCATTTTTGAGTTGCTGGCGCCGGACATACCCCACACAGGAATAAAAAGAGGGGTATCATCACCAAGCATGGCCCAGCCTCAGTTGAAAACAGTAGCGATGTATTGAGTCAACTTCCGGACCTCCCCGTGCGGTACATATGATCCTTTACCCTACCCCTTATACCCGCTTAATGGTTTACTTTTACACCCTCTGTTTGCAAAAGGAGTTGACATTTGTCCGGCGAGTCATCGACGGAACATGATGATATTTTTGAACGCCGTTGGCTATGTACCACACAACGCGATGCGCCGAAGATCTACTCTGTCGATCTTGGGGAAATCAACATGGGTCGCCGAAAAGGTTAACTTTCTCCACAAACTACCACCGCATGGAATGAATGCTTACCGGTCCTGAGTGAGACAAAACAGCCACAGCACATGTGCGATTGGCCGCAATGGTATGCTCCGGAGCCAAAATTATATTCTGTCCACGGCGTTTCAACGCCAGTACCGGAATACGCCCGCAACGCCGCCACAGAATAATCGCGGTTGTAGCAGGAACAGCTCTGATACTGCCAGGAACAGCTTTACCATTGACAGGTACGGGATGTTATCATCAACGAGTACTCTACTGTGCCGACGGTATCATAATCATGCAGCGGACTGACGGTCTCGCGAGGTCAGACAGACACCGCCTCCGTCAACCTTTCCTGTCAATGTCATTTTTCGGTTTCCAATTTCTAGCCATCTACGTCAACCAACCCCATTGATGATCAGCGGAGAAGCAAGCACCTGATTTCAACAGATTTCAACCTGATTTTCCGTGTGCTTCTGCAGTTCATCAATCGTTCAATTTGGTTGCATCGGCGGCTAGAGGGTTTCGGAGCGACGGATCAGAGAGATAATGGGATCCTCGAAGGCACCGCATGCGCGAAATTCCCGGCCGGCATTCAGAGCAGCCGGTAATTCTATTCATTTTCTCGAATCAGACAGCTCTGGAATTTCTAGATAAGATCTGTGGGCCTGGGAGTACCTGGATATCTCTATTGCAACAAAGTCGGGAGAAGCAGGCGCACAGAGGTATTTCTGTGCTCTGTTGAGATGGAGACTCAACATAGGTAAGAATTCGATACCACCCCCCTTTGAAAGAATTTCTTGAAATTTATTCGACGCACTTACAGGAACGCAAGTTTGAGGTTATGCCGCGCGAGACTCTCCATTTTTGACCAAACACCAAGAGTGAAAACACTGGATAGCCGAGGGCGATCTACCACTGATCTACCTCGGTGACGACTGTTGTTTGGGAACGGAGGCGCTGAAGGGAGACGCAGATCAGTTTCTCTGGGTAACACATCAACGGTTCTGTGTTCGGCATCCGTCGATGGTTGATTGTTTGCAAGGCGCCCAACAACCAAGACGGCACTATCCCCATTCAGGGGAGGAGGCGGGGGATATAAACCGCCCCCGTCGCCGTCCCACTTTTCTCTGTTTCGTACCACTTTAACAACTTGCTTTCACCAACCACACCTTCGTTCACTTTTTCGTCAACTCTCGTTAACTGCCTTTAGCCTTTGCTTTTACTTATTCGCTTTCGACTCTTCCACATCCAAGCCAGCAACGCGCCTATTTATCGCATATTAACGACAATCGAACATAACCAGCCATGTCTTACTATCACGCCTCCCCTCCGTCGCCCACTTCCTCCGCGTCGTCGTTTTCATCCGGCCCTCCCCAGACGCCCACGTCGCCCAATTATCAGACGTCCCTGGTCATTCCCTCCCTCCCCCAGTACACGGATGGGTACGCGGATAAGCCAAGACAAAATACGGCGGAGCGCCGAGCCTCGCATAACGCGGTCGAGCGCGCCCGCAGGGAGACCCTCAATGCGCGGTTCCTCGTGCGTCCCCTTTTCCTTCCCAAAGTCACAATATATTCATCTCTACTCATCCAGGACCTCGCTGCCCTCCTCCCCAACCTAAAACACCTCCGCCGCCCATCCAAGTCGGCCATCGTCAACTCCTCCATCGCACACGTTCGCGCCGCTCGCCGCTACCGCCTCCTCGCCGCGCAGCAGCTCCGCGCACTGAACGCCGAGTGCGACATGGTCCGCCGCGAGGTGAACCAGTGGCGCGCGCGTGCAGGCGTCCGGCTCGCCGAGGCCCCACTCCGCTCGGACGGCTTCACGCAGATCCTCGGCGGCGAAGAGCCCGCATTCGATCCCGCAGACCTCGACGGCGAGGACGACGAGTGGGACGTACCCACCATGGGTGCCCCACCCGCCCGCCGCCGCGCGCAACCGCCCCGGGAGCCCGCCTGCGAGGGCCCGCTCCTGCTCTCCCACCCCTACGCGTCCAGCACCGACGTGTCCCCGCCCCCGCCGGCACGCCACGATACCCCCCACGCCCTCTCCCCACCGCATAGCCACGTCGTCTCGCCACCCCAGAGCCACGTCGTCTCCGCCTCGCCCCCTTACCCGCACCCCACCTCTCC
The DNA here is from genome assembly GCA_029281795.1 of Mycena crocata. Classification (NCBI taxonomy): domain Eukaryota; kingdom Fungi; phylum Basidiomycota; class Agaricomycetes; order Agaricales; family Mycenaceae; genus Mycena; species Mycena crocata. The sequence continues at coordinate 35,947 of JARJCP010000232.1, read as the reverse complement.
GGTCGCAGTCTCGTTTGAGACTCCCAACCCGTACGACGGGTTTCTGATGCAGCAGCAGCAGGGAGATGTGTGGGGGTATGCCCCGCAGGGCCAGCCCGGCTGGTGATTCCCGCATTCGTATCACCCGGTGATCCATGCATTCATGCCGCTGGTGATTTATGCGTTTGTACTTGCGTTCGTACGACGCGTACTTGCATTTATACCACACGTACTTGCATTCATGGCATATACTATTAACTTATACCCTCCTTTATACCCTCCCCCCACCACCTAGACAGCAGCCTGTATTGTTAACCATTGTCATTCATTAACTTTATCATGCCCCTGTTCTTGGGAAGTTCTCCGTGCTGATTACGACGTGTATCTCTAAGTTTTGACTGGATACAACTGACGAATGCCGGTGCCGTGTCTGGCTGCCATAATCTGGACGGGAGACACGGGTTCGAGCATTGCGATTCGGCGATGCAGTGTATATGGGCGTCGCCGTGAAACACCGGGTCGGGGGAAATAGTAGGGGACGGAAACCGTATCATTTTAAAGTGCTCCACACCCACCTGTCCCGACATAGATCCACATTCAAGCCCCCCAGACCAGCCAACCAAAAACGGAAGACTCAACACCCATCAATATATATTGATGGGGCTAACCGTTTTGGGTATGTCCACTTTCGTCCGCTGTGATCTTGGCATCCGTCCCACGCATACACCATTGTCGAGTTCATTTTCTGCCTGCTTCAGTGAATCCCTCGTATTCATATACACAGTTCGAAATGGCATTCACGTCGTCAGCCCCAACGGCAAGGATGTCACGGAGGAAGTGGACGAGCTGCAGTCAAGCGAGCAAAATCTAATTGGAAACTAGGAGTTATGTTGAAACAAAAACAAAACTGCGATACTTATTTTTTACAAAAAAAAAGTGAGACCCGCAGCGTAGTGAGAAACTCAACCGGACATGGAACTATACAACTCCTGCATCTCGGCATAACACTGGTCTAGATTGAATGTTAGCTCAAATAACCCATCAGAGCACCTCGGAAAGATGAGGACATACAGATAATGGGGGATCGTGCTGCAAGCGATTCCATAACAGACATGAGTCGTTTCGTATTTGACGAGCGGTCCAGCGACACTGGCATGTTGGTGATATAGAAGCGACAAGCGCGAGATCACGGGCTGCAAGAAAAAAACCATTGTTGAGTTTCAGTTGACAGTTAAGTGACTCGGAAACGTACCCCCAATACCGGTTCCGCCCAACCCCAGTCCGACACATTAGCAAGAATGATATCAGAAGCCATCTGGTCGGCTGCCATGATACAACGTCGTGTAGCTTCCTCGCAGGAGGAAACGCGTGGGAAATGGAGGCGTATGACGGCGGCATTCACCATACAATTGGTCAACAACAAGTCTGAACTCGTAGCGGACGCCTTCACCAGCGATGACAGAGAGTTCCGAAGGGCTTCCACCCGAAAATCCATCATCGAAAATTCGGAGGGGTTGTGGAAATCTATGTAGACAGTTTGAAGGAGGAATTGGGCAGGGGACTCGCAGCGAATACCTGCGACATTGATGGTGAGCTGAATTGAGCGTTCAAGCAGGATAGCCGCCTTGAGTATCGGCGTATGTGGGCCATCAGGTAGGGAATCTTGCGGAAAAATGACCTTAGTCACAGGGGACGAAACTGGACAGCAGCCCCACCATAACACACGGCGCGGGGTTAAACAGAAAATTGGAGGGGATGTCAGAGGCAATCACCCAGTATTCATCCAGGAGTAAAATGCTTCCGAGCGCTTTTGAAATTTCGGTGGGCGGATGATCGGCGACAGATTTTTGATGAACGCTGTGGATTTGGAAGCCCGAACTCGATGCTAGAGATAGCGCAACGGAGCAATGGCGCCTTCCTTGGAGTGGCTGGCACGAGTTCAGATACCAGAATGACAGGAGTACTTCAGTCTGGATTAACTGGATGATGATGCCTTCAGCGTCGATGGCCGACAAATCGTGCACCGAATTGTGGAGGACGAGAGCCAGAAAATCATCTTCTGTATAATGCCCGGCATCAGAGGACAGGTAGCTGCCCCAGAGGTACACGGCATTGAGCAGACTGGCGGAAGGGCGGCTCGAATGGCCAGGTGGAAAAGGAAGCAAGGCAGATTGTCGGAAGGATACAGGCTCCAGGAAGAAGTAGGCACTTCCCGCGAATCGTTGCAGAAACGTGTCAATGCTAGTTGCATTTTAGTGCACAAATTTTCATGTACTGAAACTCAGCGTACAGCACTTCGATAACTCTTTGCGGTGGTTCCTGGCTTGCGATTAGTACGAGACGTGGTGCAGCTTGACTCTCAGTTACCACCATCATAATTTGAAGTGGGAAAAGATGTTCGACTCCATGCACAGAGGTAATTGGACCTGTAGCGGCAAGTTCACTTTTTTTTTCTCAAAAGACGGGTCTCTCATAGTGAACACCGCCACGCACCTCGTTGGTCTGAAACTGAACCCCGAGTTTGGTAAGGCTCGGGCAGAATAACACCTTCCTGCTCCGAGAGGTCGTTGGGTTCGAAATGCGCTTGGACAGTTGCATCGGCAACATGCACCGGGGTGTAAGAATATTGACATTGCTCGAGTGTTCGCGGTGGGCGTAGTCGGCATTGTGTGCAAACTGGTCTGACTCCGTCGCAACCCTAGGCCAAGTCTGGTATCGGCGGGATGAAGATCATTGGAAACGCACAATTTTTCTTCGCCTGTGAATAATTGCTCCTCAGAAGGCACCTATGGCACATATACTGTGCAATAATTAAAAAACACACAGGCACAGAAAAGTTGATGAAAATCACGCAACTGGACGAAAAAAAACCGAACAACACACACAACCTCAAATTCACGGTTCGGAAAAACACCCAACAACAAATTCGGCCCAGGTTGAATACCTCGCACGTCCAAATTTGCCATATCTAGCCTCGCTCTTGCTGTGCCATCAATGGAAAATAGTAGCGAATCCAGCGGCTGATGGGATCGTTGATTTCAAGGAAGTCTTTTATGCTTCAATGAACTAAAACCGCTGAAGGAGACCCTTGGACTGAGCTTGGAGTCATATTCCTGGCTTCTTCTGACCATATGCAGATTAAGGCTGGTCCAGGGAGTTGAATACTCAACTCCGAACAGTATCACAGTATGAATCTTACTATGGTTGGAGGCGCAGTCAATGGGTCAGAAATTAATTGAGGCCTCAGCTAGAACATCTCTAGTAGACAAAAGAGAACATGGTATGTTCGCCAAATCAGCCATGCTGTCTCGCTTCAGGCTGAATAGGTTCAAGTCCATCAATCAGTTCTATCAAGATGAGTATTCTGTTCTTTCCAATCAGTTGTGTATTTTCTAACTTCAAGAATGAGGAATTGTCTGATTACCTGCAACTTATACATGCTTTCTGGAGATATGAGGTTGGTCTTGAAGCGATTTGGGCTGGGTGAGTGTGTGATGATGGTCAGCCATGGCCTGACTCCATCAAAGCCATGGCATTGGCTGTAACTTATAAGAGCAATGAATGAGCTGGTCTGACAAAACGCGTTTATCTCTCTTGTCGTGATCGTGCATCAGGCCGTTTCTAGGCATACGACGATGAATACAGCACCCGGTGAGGTATACGTATAATCTGCGACGCCGCCGAATGTGAGGTTCGGATACTATTGTCGAAAAGGTTGGAAGTAACGCATTTCAAACGCACAAGCCTGGGGATCTCAGCTCCACTCAAATGATCCTCATTTAGACTCAATCCGCGTAGCCCCGTCCCAAGGTGTCCGTTCTGGGTCCGGGAATTCAGGTTCACGATTCCAATCATGTCGAAGTTGCGTTATGTACAACGTCCGCGTCGCGACGCCTGTCTTTGTCTGGCGCTGATTTCTTCCCGGATAAATGTTTTATTTGATGGAATGAGGCCGCGAGCTTTAAGCATCCTAACATAAGCATCCTAACATCATCCTGGGGAGTTACTACACTCGGAAGGCAAACTATGGGTTGAACCTTCAGGTATTTTGCCTTTGTATTCATATTTTTGTCACTGAACCGATTGCACCAGATTGGAAATGTTCCTTCTGCACTGCGCATTGCTGATTATTCGCATGGGCATACGGGATCTGCACACGACTCTGTCGCATTCAAACATACCGCTGCTTTTAAACATCCTGACTGGCTCTTCCAAGGCGAGGAATTTGCCTGGGGTGACTCTGCATACACACTCAGTTCCCGGGTCATTCCTGTCTACAAACGTCCGGCAGCTCTCATTCCAGAGAACAAGATCTTCGACACTGCTGTTTCCCACGTTCGTGTGCGATCAGAGCATTGTATGGGAGCCCTGAAGGGTTGATTTCAAAGCCTTCGTGGGCTCCGAGTCAACATTAATTCGAACAGCGACCATATCAAAGCTTGTCGTTGGATCACCGTCGCCATTATTCTTCATAATATGGTTATTGATGTCGAGGGGAAGACCTCTGGGGCTGCATTCATGCACGTACACACAGCCTGGGAGGAAGAGGAGGATCGAGGACCGCGGAATGTTCCTGCAGGACACGATGAGGGTGCAGGCGAAGCAAAGCGCAGACAGTTGAAAGACAAATTACTGGCACACAGAGCCCAGCAAAATTTATAAACTGTATAAGTACTGTGAACAATGTATCTATGTTCTTTTATGGGTCAGAATTATGTATTTTAAAGAGTTACCGGTGTCCAAGGACGGGGTCAGACCCGGGCGCAGGAGAGTTACCTCTAGCATCTCAATCACTGGAAGATGAAGCACCACGTGAGTGCTGAATGCGCTTGTTGGACCCGCTGGCCACAGGTGAGTGTGGACGCTTTGCGGTGGGAGCGATGCGGCGCGCAAACTCCCCTTCGACCAGCTCGAGGCGCAGCTTCAACGTCGGCTTGTCAAGAATTCCGAGTTTATGAAGATCCAGAAGCTGATTAATTTCTTGAATGCGAATGCAGCTGGACTCCTGCGAAATGCACTTATCCTCTTGTGCAATTTTCGCGTATTCACGCTCGTTTGTGCTCTGTATCGCCTCCCTGAGATAGCATTATTGCTGTTTGCAAATAAGTTGGCCAGACTGCCTTTTTGGGAAAAACATAGAATAGAGTCGTAAAATGTATTCCGGCTATAACTTCCTCAATCCATGGGGTATCGGTACAAGTGTATATGTTTTCGAGCACTACTACTCTGTCGCTACATCCTGAGCACAATTTCTAAGTGTTCCGGTGAGAAATGAAGGAGATACGCAAAAATGTCGAAGTTTCCAGCAAGAAGTGTGTAGCTCAACGGCGCGGACAGTTATCGACTAGCTGTAATGACAGGCACCTTCGTAGACATCTTGCGAGGGTGCCCATGCAAAAACGCTGGCAAAAAAACGATTGTGCACCGTTGTCGTCACCGTCTTACTCTGCGACACGACACGTCACCATCTCTCTCTCCCTTCGCACCATGGCCAAAGCCAGAAAAAAAGGGAAGGCACCTTCTTGAGCTCGAGACTCGCCTTCTGTTGGGTCTACCAAGAAGGAGACTGCTGTCAATATAAAAAGACGGCCGCACAGAAGGCCGCAGAGAAGGCCACACTAAAAATCCGCCTCCCACCATCCAAAAGACCGGCTTCCAGCTCACCTGAGCCAGTGAACCACCACCAGTCATCAGACCCCATTACTCCGCCGCCTCCTCTCGCTCCAGAAGTGACAAAACAGGCTGTCAGAACATATATGTGTTCCTGTGGCCATTCTGTCACCCTCAGCACTGACGAAGAAGACCTTGAGTCAGAGACAGAGCTCTTGATCCAGGCAAGGAAGAGGACTTTTCAAGATGGATTGGATGAGGGTTCTGACGAGGAATCAAGCTCTGATTCGGTAGAACCCGGGGTAGCAGTGGACGAAGATGAGCTCTCATCGTCGTCTGCCGAAGAGGATTCAGACGCACCTCCAATTGCTGTACTGCCGGCAAAGAAGCCTGTTGTCCCAGCAAAAAAGAAGGACTTGCTGCCCTTCGATCTGAAGTTTTCAGTCCCTGTCGATGGCGCAAATATGACATTCACCATTCGTTCAACCTCACCTTACCCAGATCTCCTCTCCCTACTTGCCGACACAATGTCTCTCCCTCCCAAGGATGTTCGTGTTGGGTACCGGTACAGCCTTCAGGCCCGTGGCGAGCCGTTTAACCATCTGAGGAATGCGGACCAATTGGCGGACCTTGTTTCTGGTGCAATCGTGGTCCAGAAGACCTCAAAATCCAAGAAAGACTTCTTTATAGAGATCAAAGACCTCAGAGTGGCGGTCCAGAGCAAAGCCAGCAACAAGAAAGAGGAGAAGAAGAAGCAAGTAAGTGCTGTCACTGTTGCCACCGCCATCGCATCTTATGTCACTGTAGAAGCGGGGGGATTCCTCGGAGGAGGACGACTCAGCTGCCGGCTCAGGTGAGGAAGTCGATGGAAAGAAGGTGCGCTTGAAAAAGATGACCATGCCGCAGTGGGTAGCAAGGCTCGAGGAGGACAATTCCTGTCCTGAGCATGGTGGGCATGGATGTCTCAAATATGTTACTGGGCATGTTCAGATCGGAAAAACAGACATGTCCACTTGGGCAATTTTTTTGGTAGGATCTCTCAATCTAACAAAATCTGCTGTTACTCACACCGTATACCAGACCAAGGGCTATGCATCGACCACTACTCCACCCCCGAACCTCAAGATCGCCAGGCAAAAGGAGGCCAAAACTCCGGCGGCAGCTGCTGCTGCAAACATTCCTGCTGCCCCGGCTATGCCTGCTATGCCCGCTATGCCTTATCCTGGTAGGTGGCCCTGGCAGCCACCGCCTTCGATGTACCATACACCTGCTCCACGGGCTCGTTACGAGGAAATGCCCAGTTCTGACCCGATAGAAGAGCTGGAGGATGCAACACTCTTTCCTCGCATCAATCCTTGACTTGAAAAGCTCGACAACAGTGTCTGAGGTGGTGACGGGCATGATTTTTCACAATATGCAGCCGACTTTGCACACCAGAAGTACATCCAGATTGTCGATCCGGTGGATGTGAAGGCCGGGGATCTGACACACCTCATACTGGAAATGGTGCACGGCACGGCATCAAAATTGCTCTCGTATGCTGAATCCGTCGCAAGGAGAAGAAACGGGTGCACCGTGAGCGTAATCATTTTACATAGATACATCGGGTAGCAAACAATATGTAGATTGTCGTAATGCTTAGTAGCCTGCGTGGCAGAACCAGCCAGCTGCATTTTCTGCCGTAACTGAGTTTACTGCTTCCAAAAGCCGGATATATACATCCAGGTCTTCCCCATCTTCCATCGCTTCCTGTACAATGCCCCCATTGCGTCGAATGTATGCCTTGATAGCCGAGAACGCAAGCTCGATGGGATTGTAGTCTGGTGAATATGGGGGTAGAAATTCATAACACATACCACTGGAAAGCCCGCTATTCAGTCCCTGCATTTACACGCACAAAAAATAAGCTTACCGTGCAATAATCATGTCCAATAAGTCAGGGCACTTGTGGATGCGACAGTTGTCCATCACAATGTCCACAGAAATTATACCATCTATCGACAGTGCAGGCAGAATTGAATATCTGTTGACAGAGGAGCCAGTCAACAGATGCTGCCAAAATGAACAGACTCTTACCGTCGTCCCCGAACAAAGAAGGCTTTTCGGACTGCCCTGTTACCTGCGAAGGCCCAGGCATATCCACAGTAGGTGGTACGTCGATCTGCTGCACTTTCGTCCACAAAAACAAGTTGCTCCGAGGTGCAACGACACCCTATTTTGAAAGTGAACTTGGCACGCTTGCGGACACTCCGCTCGATCGCTTTACGTGTAATCTGCTTCATACGGTAGCCTTGTCTTCTCAGAGTACGCCAGATGGTTGCCTGCGAAGCCTCCGCACCGCAAATGGCTCCAAGTGACTCCTGGAGCTCGTCCAGATACATGTTGCATGTACTGTCAACACTTCCTTGCAAGAACTGTTGCACAAATGGTCCCTATTTCCGGCCCTTCCGCTCCCGCATCCGGACCTTCCGGTCCCGTTCCGACCCGTTCCGGCTCCTCCCGATATCACATGGCCTGTGATTCCGCCCAGGACCTCTGTTGATCACTCCGGTTGCTATCACATGCCCCCCGTCCGTAGTTACTTATATACTGGGATCTGACGCGGGTGATCCTGAGTCTTTCTTCTCTTCAGATCCCCCTCGTCAGGTCTATTTGTATCTGTAGCTACTCTGTGATATTTATCTTCGGATCCCCCTCGTCAGGACTCTTGAGCATACTCGGGCCTTGAGGTTGCCCCTACAGCAGAAGAAAGACTCTAAGGGATTAACCGGCCAAGATTGCAGGTTACGGTTTAGCAGACTCGGATGACTCCGAAAGTGCTCCGGTCTCCCCGAACCCGAACCTTGTCCCCTCCTCCCCTCGTTTAGATCCCCCCATGTCCGACGCGTCCGCTGCGGAAGCTGCCGCCCGCTTGGACTGGATCGAAGCGAGCATCGCGTCGCTTGCAAAACTTGTCCAAAACCAATACCCCACTGCTGCTTCGCCTGCCCCGTCCCTTGCCGACCCGGGTCCGGGGTTATTTAAAAATGTTGCTCCTGGAGCAAAATCGGTCCTCCGGCTGAACCCCCCGATCGTCTTCGACAGTGACCGCAAGAACAGCCGGGCCTTCCTCCACCAGGTCCGGTCCTACGCCCGGTTGCTTCCGGAGGCGTTCACGGAGAACGGGGAACCCTCCGAGGAGAAGGTCGTCTGGTACGCAACGTCTTTTATGGCCACCGGTTCTGCACAGCGTTGGGCCGAGCGTCAGTCCAACAAGACCCCTTCCTCCTCACGAGCTGGGACGCATTCCTCCGGGAGTTCTGGCTCCGGTTCTTCGAGGAGAATGAACAGGACCATGCGCTGAACAAGCTTGAGGGACGCTCGTACCACATGGGCTCCCGGGACGTCTTCCAATACACGGACGACTTCGAGGACCTCGTCGACCTTGCCGGCTTCGAAGACCCCCTCGTCAAGGTCACGAAGTACCGGACGGGCCTTGATCCGGGGATCAACACCGCGATAACCGGATCTTCCGACCCTCTGGACATCCGCGACTACCCCGCCTGGAGGCTTCGTGCCTACTGCCAGTACGAGGCCAAGCTCCGCACTTCGGAAGCCGCCCTTCCGATGCGCCATGCAACCGTGACGGGTCGCACCCGGGTGATTCCCGCCGCCCCCGCCGTGTGCTTCCGCCTCCGGTCCCTATGGACGTGGACCGCACCCGCGCCCGCAATGCCCCTCGCCGTGGCTGCTTCCGCTGCGGCGATCCGAACCACTTCGCGAAGGACTGCACCGTTCCGGTCGACATCCGGTCGACTGACTTGCTCGCCGAAGTGATCCGGCAGCTGGGAGGCGAGATGCTGGAGGAGCTCCTCGCCAAGGTAGCGTCCGCACAGGCTGTCGCGGACCGTCCGGTCATTTCGGAACCGGAGGATTTTCCCCTCCGCGACGAGTGAGCGGTGCGCCCTCGTTCGCGTCCCCTAATCGTTTCGCTGTTCTATGTAACGAGTCTGACAATATATCTCTTGCATCCCCCAAAAGGATAGATGCACCCCCTGATCCGAGCGGTATTCCGGCCGCTCCGGTCCTTCCGAAAACCCGGCCGCCTCGTAGGCCGTCTTGGGAACGCAAGCTTCCGAAACGGTATATGATTGCCGCCGCTCCGAGCGCCAACTCCCTCCACCTCCCCCTGGCAACAGTACAGGCAGGGGAGTTGCAATGTCCCCTGCCCCTGCCAGAGGGGCGCGTTTCGTCGTGCCCTTTGGCTACCCGCGTCCGGTGCAGGCAGGCACGACGGCATCAGGCAGTGTGTCCCCTTTGGAACACAATCCCTCCGGCACATCGGCATCACCTGCAGCAGGTCAGGAACCCCACCGACGGGTCGGTAAGCGTCGCTTAGGCCATAAATACAGTACTTTAAATAAATAGACATTAAAAATGACTAAAAAGGAATACATTCGGTAAATTCAGCACGAAACACCGGCATCCCAAAAGGGGAATGCCCCAGTGATACAAAAAATCAATCCTCCTGCTCCTCCTCAAAACCATCGTTCTCGTAGGCGGCCAGATCATCTTCATCGTCTAAATCCACCTCCAGAGGAACCAAGACCTCGGCCATAACGTCCACCAGGTGATCCCGAAGCACCAACCTTGCACGTTCACCCACAGCACCCCACTTCAGCGTCCACGCTGCCAGCCAGCTCTTCTCACGCGCCACCTGTGCCAGGGCATACGCCTTCAGCCCCTCGGCAAGCACGGGGCTGATAGCCTTGCGCGAAGCATCCCTGGTTGGAGTCACACGGGCCTGCCACCACGTTGCCTTCCACTCGCAATATTTCAGCGTGCGTCGCATTTCCTCGTCGACCAGGAGCAATTCCTCCCTCCAGCGATCGGCACGAGCTCGTGCCTTTGTCCATTCCACGCGTATATCTATATTTTTAGGCGTCAGATCCAAATGTCTTGTGGCAGAAATAAATAATGTTACCTGGGTGTAGAGCTCCGTCTTCAGTGTTCTCCGTCCCGACGTGTGTGTACCAAATCCAGGAAAGAAGCTTGCCCTCACCCGTTTCCAAGTTGAAGAGCACCGTCAGTTCTATAGGCTCGCCGTAGTCATCCACGTCGTCCCCGTCGGCCGACATTCCCGCGAGCAAACGCGCCTTCTTATTCTCCTCCTTCTCTTCCTCGTTCATCAATCGCTCATTCATCCCACGCAAATCCGTATGCGCTAGCACCTGTAAATCCTTCTCCCACTCCCCAGTGCCGCGCAACGCCAGCAGTGCCGCCCGTGCAACTCGATAACGTGCCGCTGCATCACGGACACGGTCTTCGATGGCGTCTGTCAAAGTTCGGCTCCGGGTATAGACGCCTTGACTTTGAGGTAAGCGCCTCCCAAACTGGTGAGCAAATGTGCGTGTCCGTAGCGCGCTACGCAGGTCTTGAAGCGCCTCTGCCGCCTGGGCATTGCGCAATTCATCTTCCTGCGCTGCCAGACCCGGGACGCACACCTCTTTGCGATCCGCTGCCGACAACGCCGATGGGAGATAAATTGGCAGCGACTCGGGCTTGGCGCTAGTCCCCGTCGGGCGCGGTGGGTCCTGTTTAGCAATCCACTGCCGCAAGCCCGGCATGTATGTTTCCTGGACATCGCGGAGTTTTGAGATCTTCCCCAACAGCAGGGTACACTGCCGCTGGATTGTTGTTCGGTTCCGACGCTTTGCCTCCAGCGCCACTGCAGCTCTACAATGTTTGCAGATCAGTCCCTGCTCGTGAAAACTCAATGTGCAAGTAACGCACTGGTTTGCCTCGATCTCAATCCCTTCAATCACAAAAGCCGCCGGCCTGACTTGCAGTGCTACCGCTCCGTTTAGGACAACCCTTGCGTGATCCTCCTCGGAGATACGGCGCATCACGTCCGCCATTGTGATCGCTACGAACATTCAACATCTGGGCGAATGAAACAACGTAACATACTGACCTTCAACGTCGGCATACTCGTAGGGGTTCTCCACTTCGTTATTCGCCTCCCATGACCCGGTCGTACCATCTTCTCCCATTTGACCAAATCCTCTTCATGGTTCTCGCGCAAGCCCTCCGTAAAAGCGTGAAAAGCCCGACTGTGTATCATTGCTTGCGGTATTGCTATCACCATCTTCCGAAGCAGGGAGTTTCCTGTTTACCCAATCAGCCTGCATCTGCGTTGAATCTCAGCACACTCACCAAGATCCACGGTCTTCTTCCAATTGGAGAAGCCGCACAAATCATCGATGGTGTCTTCTCGCGCTCCGGGTCCCATCACGGACACAGACAGACTGAAGGAAGATGCTGAGTACGAGCCGATCCGTCCTGAAAACCGTTATGGGTCGGATGAAAGCGGCTTCATGGCATCATCAGCAACGAGGGAACGGGTTATCGGAGGAGTGGGGAAAAAAATGCAGCATCAGCAGGCCGACGGCGGCAGAGAGAATACAACAGTCATTCTGACAATCTGTCCCGATGGGACAACTTTAAAAACCCCTCGTGATCTTCAAGGGGAAAGCATTTAATGTCAAATGGGATCAAGAGAATTCTACGAACACCTCGTAAGTTGTTTAAATGAAATCTACGGCCAATAGACTGACCTATTTTCAGACTCGGCTACTCTAAAAAAGGCTGGACGGACAGGGAGATCAGTGTCGACGTTATCAAGGATTTTCACGAGCAGACGAAACACAAAGCAAATGGACGTGTTCGGGTGCTCGCAGAAGATGGCCACAACTCACACTACGCAAAAGCGTTCCTTGACTTCGCCTGGGAACACCGTATCCACATTCTCTGCTACCCTGGACATGCGACACATATTTACCAAGGACTCGACGTGGCTGTTTTCGGCGTCCTGAAGCTGTACTGGACGCAGGAAAAGGAGGAATTCCAGCGCACAAAACGCCAGGCTGTCACGAAGGAGAATTTTCTGTCAATATATGGCCGTGCTCACGTCCGTGCTTTGACCGAAGCGAACGTCAAGGCAGCGTTCGCTAAAACGGGCCTTTGGCCATTCAGCCGCGATGTTATCACACCTGCCATGATGGCGCCGAGCCTGGAGACATCTGTCCGCGGTCATCTCCCTGTCGCGCCCACAACTCCCGTTCGCGTGATGACAGATATGTTGTACCGAGCACGCAAACGAGCAAAAAAAGCGAGATTGGAGGGGGAAAGCTTCAAACAGCCCTCCGAGAGCAGCAGGAGAAGAACCGAATCCAGAAGAGCCAGCTTGTATCAATGCAGTCGGTGCTGGTCCTTAACGGGGCATACTGCGATCTCGTTCGTGGCCAGCTGGCAGCGCAAGAGGAGAAGAAGAACAGAAAAAAGAAGGGGCGCCTCGTGGGTGATGGTCTCCCACGGCTATTGTCAGCGAGGGTGTTTGTGCGGCGTGTGGAAGAGTTCGAGAAGAATGCCACGGAAAAGGCCGCGGCGTTAGAGCAACGGAAAGCAACCCGCATGGAAAAAGCAGATGTGATGAAGGAGTGGAAGGCAGTGGACGACGAGAGGAAAGAGCGCAACAAGGAGATCAAAAGAGATTGGCAGGAGCAAGTGAAGGAGGGGGAGGTAGAGCGCGATCTCGCCAGGGAAGAGCATCGCCGTCCGGGGTGGAAGAAGCCTGTTCTGAAGCATCTTCTTTTCCCACCGCTGCCCAAGCCAGATTTTGCAGTGGGAGCTGGCGAGAAAACGGTGGAAAGCGATGATGAACCGGAGGAGGGTGAGAAGGATCAAGGCGGGAAGGGGTCTGGCTTTGATTCAGATGACGGTTCAGTCCCAGGTTCTGCAGACGATTCCGGGGATGATTCAGACGCGTACACGGGGTAAATTAAACTGTACGGCATGACCATAATTAAACTACTCTGTCTCCGATTCCGATTTGCAGCTGTTCTCGCAATCATCCTCCGAGTCACTTGAATCACTTTTACGGTCTAGTACTGCTGCCTCATCCATCCTGTAGTAACTTCCCAATATAAGCCACTTTACTTCTCAGCATTTTGTATTCTCTCCTTATCCTCCTTATATCATCCAAGAGACTGGTATTCTGTTCCTTCAGACCTGCATTCATCCTCTTCTCCTCAATCAAGAGGAGCCGAAGGTTCTCGTAGTCACCGTGGGTGTGAGGTGTCATGGGAAGCCAAATGCCTGTAGACTCTAAGTAACGAAAAAGGCATCATGGTGGCTCCTACATACCCAGGCTTTCATCCTGCTGGGTCTGTCCTGACGTCGGGTCGACAGAATCAGCCCGAGCGCGTTTACGCGGTGTTTGCGGCAAGGATTCGGATGGAACACGTGTCACATCATCGAAAAGTGGGTCTTCCATTTTTATCCGGTGCTCGGAGGTGGGTTCTGTGAGACACGGTATCTTGCATGGTATCGCGTCGAGGTCGAAAGTGATGTGTCTGAGTAAGCAGAATCAATTTGATGTTGGGATCAGTGATTGGACTCGGCATTCTCACACTTCGCTTCCATCAGATCTCTCTGATATGGATCCCCGATTGTCATCTTATTGTTCTGATATGGATCTGATCATTCTTATTGTTCTTATTGTCTTGATACAGATCTTATTGTGTTGATATCCATCTTATTGTTGTAGCCTCCTTATTGTTCTCTTAGATATATAAGTAGGCCTGCCTGTTCTAACATTTGATCCGATTGATCGACGTAACTGAAATGTGACTGTGTCATTGATACGGGAATGGCGCTGTTCTTGTTGTTCGCAGCACAACTTTCCACCACCGTCCGATGAAAATTTGAGAATTTGAGAACCTCAAGATACCATGTATGCACATGATTTTGCCTATTCAGATTTTCAACTACATCAATACATCCGGTCAAAATTATCGATTTTATTTGTTTGTGTCATAGACCGGTGAAATACTGTACTTCCGGAAAGCGCAGAACCTCAACCGGAGGCAGGCCCGGTGGTCCCTGTACCTGTCCCGGTTCGACTTCTCGCTTCACCACAAGGCCGGACGCCTTATGGGCCGCGCGGACGCCCTGTCCCGACGTGCTGACCACGGAGCGGCTTCGGACAACCAGGATGTGATGCTCCTGACTCCACAGCTGTTCCACATGTGTGCGTTGGAGGGTGTTGTAGTCTCCGGACCGGAAGTCCCAATCCTCCGCGAGATCCGCGACGCCCTCGCCGGCGAGCCTGACCTCGAGGACCCCCATCGCTCTCGTGGCCCGGGAACTTTTGAAGGTTTGTGGCACCCAGTCCTCCCGGTCCTCCGAGTGGCATGTCGAGTCCGGTCTGCTCTACTTCCGTGGCAAGATCGTTGTTCCCCGGAACAAGGACCTTCGTCGCCGGATTTTGGAGCAGCACCACGACACCCGCATTGCTGGGCATGCCGGCCGTTTCAAAACGTTGGAGCTCATCTCCCGGAACTACTGGTGGCCCCAGCTGTCCCGTCACGTTGGCCGGTATGTAGCGACCTGCGATTTGTGTCTCGGGACCAAGGCGCTCCGGAAGCTTCCGGTCGGGGAGTTGCACCCAACGGAGATTCCGGAGGAGCGCTGGAGCGCCGTGTCGGTGGATTTCGTCGTCGAACTTCCGGAAGCGCACGGCTACAATGCGATCATGGTTGTAGTCGACGTCCTCGGTAAGCGAGCCCACTTCATCGAGTGCCACACCCAGATCGACGCTGTCGGTGCGGCACGGCTCTTTTACCGGAACGTCTGGCGCCACCACGGAACTCCGGAGAAGTACATCTCCGACCGGGGCCCTCAGTTCGTAGTGGAGTTCACCACCGAGCTCTGGCGCCTCATCGGAATCAAACCCGCGACCTCCACGGCATACCACCCGCAGACCAATGGGCAGACAGAGCGGGTAAACCAGGAGATGGAGCAGTTCATCCGGCTTTTCACTAATTACAAGCAGGATGACTGGGACGAGCTCCTTCTGCTGCGGAATTCGCCTACAACAACCACATTCACTCTTCTATGCAACAGGTCCCGTTCATGACGGACACTGGACGGCTCCCCTGGATGGGTTTCGAGCCGAATGGCTTGCGTTCGAAGGTTGAGTCGGTAAACGAGTTCCGAGACCGGATCGCATCCGGAGTCTCCAAGGCCCGCGCAGCTCTGGTAAAGGTGAAGGAGGAGTTCAAGTGGTACTATGATCGTCGGCGCACTCCGGCTCCGGACATCAAGGTTGGAGATCGTGTCTGGGTTGATGCCTTGGACGTCCAAACGACCCGCCCCTCGGTCAAGCTCTCTCACCGACGGCTGGGCCCCTTCAAGGTCGTCCAAGTCGTCGGCCGAGGTGTGTATAAGCTTGCGCTCCCCCCCCCCCGTCTCTCTGGCCTCCACCCGGTATTTCTGGTCGTGAAGCTTCAGCTTGCGGAAGAGGACCCCTTTGAAGGCCGCGCCGGCTACGACGAGCCTCCTCTGGTCATCGACGAAGAGGCTCCTCTGGACGCTGCGCCGGAATGGGAAGTACAGGAAATCCTGGAAGCCAAGATACGCTATGGCGGACTCTGGTATTATTGTCGGTTTAAGGGATATGATAACTTACATGATAAATGGGTTAAGCACTCCGACCTTTTCGCCCCGGAACTCGTCGCCGACTACTACCGGAGATACCCCGCTGCCCCTCGCTCCATCGCCTCCGCCGCTTTCGACTCGCTCCCCTTCCGGGACCCGGCCCTCCGTATCCGTTCTGTGCGTCGAGGCGCCACATTCCAAGGGGGGGGGTGATGTCAGGGGAACCCCTATTTCCGGCCCTTCCGCTCCCACATCCGGACCTTCTGCTCCCGTTCTGACCCGTT
The DNA here is from genome assembly GCA_029281795.1 of Mycena crocata. NCBI lineage: Eukaryota > Fungi > Basidiomycota > Agaricomycetes > Agaricales > Mycenaceae > Mycena > Mycena crocata. Next base: position 19,595 of record JARJCP010000232.1, on the reverse strand, counting down.
CCGGCTCCTCCCGATATCACATGGCCTGTGATCTGCCGATCACTCCGGTTGCTATCACATGCCCCCGTCCGTAGTTACTTATATACCGGGATCTGACGCGGGTGATCCTTAGTCTTTCTTCTCTTCGGATCCCCCTTGTCAGGACTCTTGAGTATACTCGGGCCTTGAGGTTGCCCTTACAGCTTCATTAACACTCTCGTTGATGTCCCCTCCGAGCTCGCCGCGCTGAAGCTCACCGTCCGCAATCTGGTATCGTGCCAGCAGGCTGCTGGCCCCGCTCCGTTTCATTTGCCATCCACTCGTCGCTCCGGTGCCACACCTTCAAATGCTGCACGCCACTGTGAACCATCTCCCATTCATGATGATTGCCGCCAGCATGCTAACAGCAAGCACGCTCGCGATTTCGATGCCGAGGACGAGCCTGCGTCGAAACGCTGGAGGCACAGCGATGCCTTCGACGTCTACATGTGGGACGTCAAACTCAATAAGGCATCGCCAATCGTCATTGCCAGGAAGGCGCTCACCGCGAACAAGGTCGACCTCAATGTCCTTATCAGTTGCGCTCACCCCAAGGGCACTCCTCGTAGCCTTGTCAGCATTTGCTTCGCCAACAAGGTTGTGGGCCAACAGTTCATCGATCATATGCGTGCCAACCCACTGAAGGGGATGGAACAGCTCAATGTTTGTGCTGCAAAATCGTATGGGAAGTGACGCGACGACGCCATGGACGAGGATGATGACTTCTGGTAGATTAACACCATATATATACCACCCAAAGCACGGTGCTGATAGTTCTTTGTTTTAAAGTCTCAATATTGTCGCTTGGAATATAAATGGACGGCTGGCTGTCAAAATAACAGGTCCCGAAAACATTGCCCTTATCAGATCGCACAATATTGTCATATTCCAAGAGACTTTTCTCCGTCAGGGTGAAGAGCGCACACTGCAGTTACCACCTGGATACACCGTCGTCACTATGGGTCGAGCTGATGTCCCTGGCGTGAGGCAATCGTGGGGAGGTGTAGCCGTTGTCATCAAAGAACAAATTCCTCACACCCTCTGCGCGAACCTGTCTGGTCCCGACCTGGTTGTCCTCGATCTCGGCCACATGTTTCTTATCGGAACATACCTCTTGCCTGCCGGTAGTTCGTGGCACGAGTGGACGGACGTTAACCCAGCTGTGCGTCTGAGCGAGGCAGTCACAGCTTGTTCGTTGAAATCGACAAACCGCTGCTCGGCATGGGTGACATAAATGGGCGTCGGTAACCGTGTACCTACAGGCTCGGGTCTCGGACGATCCTCCCACGACAATGTTGTCAACACATGCGGCCGTTGGTTACTGCATCTCTGTGCCGATACCGGCTTGACAATTCTCAATGGAACTTCCAAGGAGCTTACACATCGCCAGGCGCTTTTACCTCCTTCCAAGCTCTTGGGTCCACCGTCATCGAGTTCGTTTTCGCCTCTCCTGGCCTACTCCCCCGCATTCGACAAGTCCGTACTAGTGTTCGTCACGGGCCTCCCACGGGTACCGGCGCGCTGACCCGTACCCGCGTCATCATCCAACTCCATCTTGTCAAAGAGGTTGAGGTTGGACGACATGGAAGAGCCCATCTAAAAAATATTATGCACTATGTGCCAGCAAACAAGAAGTTGTGCACCTTTGAAGACTTCAAAGAGCTCATCTGAAAGTAGACATTATTCATCACAGACAGAGTGAGACGGACGGGATTTACACATATCTGAATCAGTCCCCTCAGGCTCAGACGAGTCGTGATCTGATCGTGTGTCGGCTATTTCCTTCCAAAAGTCGCGGTACGACTCATAGACATCCCGAACATCCTGTTTAGCTGACTCAATGTCCTCGTCCCAGTCGTTATTGTGCATATAGCCGATTTTGTAACGCGGGTGCAGAACTTGCCTCGGGCCAGCATTGATAAAAAGGGGAGGTGGCTCAGGAGAGACACTCACTGAGGCAAATGTGCTGTATGCGGTTATAATATGCCTTTGCATAGTACCGGTTAAGTGTCTTCTTAGCATAGACAAGAGCAATCTGGACCGTGGGCGTAAACGTCTTCTGTTCGCCATCGGGTTTGGTGATGATGGCAGTAGCGAGCATTGAGTCGAGCTTGTCAATAGCTGGGATGATGGTCACAATGGTGGCCAAATCGCGAGAGAAATAGAGTGTTGCATCTTTGAAAGCCTTTCGGAAGAATGATTAACTAGCTACATTGACATTGGGAGTATTTGACGCACTAAAAGAATATCATGCAAATCAGAAAGAATGGTCCACTCCTCGGCAGAGAGGTACTGGTTGGTCAGGCCTTACTCCCTGTCCAGCGTGATCTCGTGTACAGCGCGACGATATGCAAGAGCGATGTTGATCATGTCGTAGGTTGAGTTCCAACGTGTCTTGACATCACGAGGGAGGACACGCGGCGGCAGACAGTTTGACTTGACAATCTTGTCCCAGCGAGGACGCAGTTTCGTTGGCGAGTCAAGGATCTTGGTAGCAATAGTGCGGACCTGCTAAACGTGAGTTCAAGTTCAACACAAAAATAATATGTACGGCACGGTACCTTTCCGATAGCTCTGCAAACTGTAGTTGTCTCCTTGAAGAAAGTCTCGTGTTTACCATTGAGCATGTTTGCCCTCTCATCAAAGATGTCATCCGAGTCATCCCCCTCAGCCTCTGTCTGCTCCATGTCGTTCATCTCGCTGAGCAGGTCCTCCAAATCCGGCAGCTCTTCTGTCTCCTCCTCATCGCCATCGCCATCGCCCGCCTTGTGGACAGTGTCGACGAGACGAAGGAAGCTTTTCGCAACGAGATTGATGATCTGATCGAAGCAGCGGGTGTGGTCCTTCTTCCCGCCGAAATTCGGGAGGAGGGTAGCGAGGATGTCAATCATGGTGCATTGTTGCAGATGACGCTGGTGATCCAGTCCTCGATACCATACGCAGTGGCGATGTCAGCAAGGACATTAGCAAGTGTCTCTCCAGTGTGTGACTAACAATCATCAGAGATGGGCAGCAAAAGGATAATAAATGCATACCCCGGGAACCTCAACAAAATCAAGAAGACAGTCAATCTTCTCCCCATTCTCCTCCCAATGCCCAGTCATGGCGACGAAAGTGCGATGGTTTGGCGGCATCGGTTGCCAGACTAACACATCCGTCACGACGCTTCAGGGATGTGTTGAGCAAGGGCAAAGTGAAAGCGATGGATATACATACATTGAAACTGTCACGAATGCAGTCCCGAGTCTTGTTGAAGAGGACCTCATCCCGTGCAATGGTTGAGGAAGATGGGATCCATACAGTCGGGCGGCCAGACCTCATAAGGTAACGAAAGCCACGGTCAGCGGCAATGACGAAGGGCCGAAGGCTTTTGCTAATCCAGCGAATGAACCCAGTGCTTCAATATGAATGTGAATTGAATGATACAATTGAATAATTGAAACTACATACCGTGTTTCGCTCTTGGACAGTGGGATATGGGGAACGTAGTCGAGGTTGCCGCCAGGAGTGTGGTGTTTGAAGATGTCCATAAGTCGTTGGTTCTTTGCGCCTTTGTGAGTGGACATGAGTGTCTGAGCCTTGTCCAGGGAGCCCATATCACTGGCGGCGCTGAGACTGTATCCGTACCCCAGCATTTATTGGCGTGTTTCTTGAGATTCTTCGTGGAGTTTTGGTCCGTCATTGTCTGGTTGCGTGCGACACGATGGCCACAGCCCCTCGCAGCGCAGGTGAGGATGTGATGGAGCTTCCTATCGTGGTATTCGATGTTGACATCGCCGGTGTAGAACGTGTAGATAGTGCTCGTCCGATCGCTTGGCCTTGAATGAAAAGTGGTTAGTGTTGAAACAAGTCTTATCAAACAAACATGCACCCAAATCCAATTTATCTTGGTCTCCCTCCGAGATCTCCATCAAGGATTTCGTGCTAGTATTTGTGGGCAATGTATGCAAACTGTGGGACACACTGTCATTTTCGTCGGTGAGCCTGGGTTTAAGAAAAATAATGAGAGCATGGTCGGAGCAATGCACATCACATATATGCTAGCCGCTAGCGGGACTGTGTTGGACAATGGAGACTCGATGGTTTTCGATAGTTGAGCTCAAATACGACCCAAAGTGTGCGAACGCAAGCGGCGAGAGCATCGTCCACGGTGAGAAGAGGTAGGAAGGCCAGCGGAAGGCGTTGAAGTAACACTGTGATCGGTCACCATTGGGGTTGAGCGGTGATAGTGATCGCACGTCGAATTCCGGTGTATGTATGCGAGTGAGAAAAACAGCTCACTATCCTCTGCTAAGCTCCTCGCCCGGGATTGCCTCAAATCGGGATACAACGCGCTTCATAAAGTGCTCCTCACTGAGATACCAGCCCAAGATGCTGCAAACGATCACGGCGCAGAAGGGATCCCTGAAAGTGCGTAAGGTTTTCACACCGCTGTCAGAATTGCCCCTGACAAGGACACCGATATTCCGAACGTTCCATGGGACGCTATCGTCAATGAAGACGAAGGTCACCGGGGACGACGGAGGTATGGCAGTGCCCTCTTTTCATGCAACGAACTTGCTGAATTCACGATGCTACACAGGGAATGTGAGATGATGCAGGAAAATCTGACACGCTTGCTGTCTTGCAAATCCAACCGAGAATACTGGGATGTGCTTCGCGAATGGACCGACAACCGCCCTGTGAAGCCAGGGATGACACCCGCACAACTGCACAAATCATTTAAGGCCCGACTTAACCCTCCTGATGTCGTTCCTGAACAGTTTGATGCCGACCTGCAGGAAATCATAAATGGACTCGCTGATACTATTCCTTTCCGCACCAAAGATCAAACTCCTCAGGGCTTCTTCTTGCGGCTGGTCGTCGAGGACGATATAAAGCAAATGAAGCTCAAACCGCGCTCGAGGTTGTTCTGCAGCGCTCATGGGATCGATGTTGTCTTGTACTCAAAAATCCTCACAATCCCAAATTCTGTTCTCGTGGAGCTTTTCAACACATGTCTCGTCAAGTGCGACGCTCCCCAACACTGGCTTGTGATGCTGCTTGTTGGAATACTCAAGCAGGGACGTGTGGTCGATGATCCAGAGAGCTATCGGTTGGCCGGGCTGGAGTGCTGTTTGCTCAAACTCCTTACCCTTATCTTCGACAAGTTCGCCAGTGGTCGGATGCGAACAATGTTGTTTCCAACTCTCAGAGCGGCTTTCGCCCTGGACGGCGGACGGAAGACAACGGCTTCCTTCTTATTGGCGCAGTCGCACAGGCCCGGGCTGAAGGGAAACCTCTTTATGTCTTTTACGGTGATATGACTAACGCGTTTCCCTACACGGACATGAACCGGTTATGGGTGGATATGTACCGTGCTGGTGTCGGTGGTCGCTTCTTTGACTGGATGCGCATGGTATACGCACGCATGCGGTACGCAACGAAATACAGTGACAAGAATTGCTTACCTTTCCGTTCGCTTATCGGTCTTCTGACCGGTGACTCCGCATCTCCCAGTCTTTGGAACATTTTCTTCGCTGACTTCCGGCTGCCTGAACACGTGGAGGACATTTGTCTCCACGATCGCGTTGTGTGCCAAGCGAAGCTTGCTGACGATAACCTGATCATGACAACATCCTTTCCCGTATTCCAAGACAAGTTTACTATGTGGTACTTCTGGTCCAACCGCAAACGAGTGTACATCAGCACCCCAAAATCGAAATGGATGATCTTCGGACCTCTCCCCCACGTCGTCCCTATTCTGCGCCTCGGCAATCTCGTTGTCGAGCTGGTCAGTTGTTTCAAATATGTCGGAATCTGGCTCACGTCAATCACCGCCAATATCTTTTCCCTGAACTACTCTATCAAAGCTGCTAAAGCAAGAAACACGATGAACGCCTTTGCCATGAAGCACAGGATTGGATCCCTGCCTGTGAAGGAGGGACTCGTTCTGTACATGGCACGTGTTGATTGCTACTCAACATTGGGCGCAGATATCTGCCTCGACGTCGACAGTGCTCTGGTGCAGGACCATCAGGATGCACAGCACCTGCTTCTGCGACGTCTCCTGGGGATCAACTCCCACTCCATGCTCGCTGTCCTTTTCACAGAGATGGGCCTAATGCCCATACGGATTCGCCATCTTCTGATGGCTCTCGGTCTTCGCTATTTGGCGGACTTGGGTGATGATCGTGCTGTGTGTTCGGGTTTGCTTGATTCAATCGACCTCTTCTCATCCGGCAAAGCTGGATGGGCCAGGGATCTCAATATCATGCTGCACGCTCTCTTGACGCCAATCCGCATTGCTCCGATGGACTTTACGGACGTCCCCAGCATTGAGGCAATCATGACCAAGGTCATCGAGGTATTGGATGCTGACTTGCAATTTGACATCGACCACCTGCAGAAGACACATCTCTTACGAAATCGCTTGGAACTTAGACCTTTTTCCTCGTTACTCGCCGACGTCGTCACTACTTGACATTGGTAGTGGTCCTGGCACATCGCAAAGCCCTTACTCGCTTGCTTTTGTCGGATCATAATCTCAGCGTCAAGCATCTCCGCTATCCCGTTAGATACCGGTTGGCCATTCCGCGAGCACCATTTATGCCGCTTCTGTGAACAGTCCGTCAAAGATGAGGCACACACTCTCTTTAACTGCAACTCCCATGCGGCACTCGTTGATGCTAGGGCTGAGTTTCTGGCCGATATCTTTGTGCTTGATGATTGTCTGGAGGCAGTGTTCCAGGAAATGTCTACCTACAACTTCCTGAAGCACGTTGTCTCATCCAGAAAAGCTGTCGCACGGGTCGCGAGATTTGTATGCAAGGTCTTCAATTTATGATAGGTACCAACATTTTATTCCCGAGGGCTTCAGCATTCCGTGAATCTCCTTACATCACCCATTTAGACTACTTGTTTTGTGAGAAGATCTCTACGTATTTCTGTCCCATCGTTTGAGTACCTGAAATGGCTGTAGCATACATTAGGCTGATGTATGTAGGTACAGCAGCCGTACGTTCCTTATAGGGACCACCACGGTACAAATATTCCCTCCTACTAATGCCCACTGGGCTGATCCTTATGAGCGCGTCACATCGCGACACGACTTGGTCACGTGGCCATTATTCAACTCGAAATCCGCGTACCTTGTCCTTTATAATTCCAACCAGGCGCGTACACATAGCCTCTCTTCTAGTTTTGTCTCTTAGTTCCTTCCATTGGCCTTTGGTATTTGTCCTAGTGCTGGTATTGACACCGAGCTTGTAGCACCATGTTCAGATGCTCCTTGCCGGGTGAGTCCTTAACCTCAGTTTTGGCCCTTTGTCTCAAGTTACCTTCTCTGGCCCCAGTTTGGAGGTACCATTGGAGATTACTCTACTGCTCTGGCTCTTGTTTAACTGAATCAACACATCTTGGGACTTTAATGCTCCGTCCCAGGCTTCAAGACTAGCATCCTCTAGTATTTACTATGCCTTAGCAAGCTTAATAAACTTGTAAGGGTCGCGAAAATGAAGGATTTCGAGCCTGTACGGAGTACGACGTATCACCGAGTTGCAGGCTGAGTTGCAAGCCAGTACCCCCAGCTCTCCTTAGTGTTTCTGTTTATACCCAGTCAATATATCTGTATATGCAAAGATGATCTGTAGAGTAATTAAGCTGTAAAGATATTCACTCTATCTTGCCATTGTTTCCTGTTGCTGAGCTTAAGCAACTCTGTAAATACAAAGACACCTGGAATGCTTGTAGCATCTGCTCAGTTTAGCAGCTGCGCACGCCCCTTGAAACGCGAATTCGCATCCCTGGCGGTGTGTGCGGCATGGACGCGATGCGGGTCGTGCAGCATCGCCGGCCTCAGGGCAAGACGGAGCTGCGCAACGGCAGGGGCGTCCAGGAGTGGTTTCCTCGACGCTGTGGCATGCCGGCAGCCTTTGCACACGCTGCGCAGCGGGCGTTTGTTCGTGTGCAGTTGTGCTGTGCTTATTTGTATTTGCTCGTGAGTGGTGCGTGCGGCTTCCATTCCTGGGCGGGTGGCGCTGCATTCGTTCGCAGGTGGTGTTGCTCTGTGCGCGGCATGGTTGGGCGTCGTGCCGTTGCCGTATGGTCGGGCCTCAGGGTGAAGGCAGAGGGCGGAGAGTTGCAGGAGCGGAGAGTTGACACATGTCAACTCTCTGCTGTCGTGGCTGTGCCGCGGGGCGTCGAATTCGGGCTGGAGTTAGCCTGAATGAGCTGGGGTAGGGAAAGGTAGAGGATGAGGGCACTGACAACCGGCGTGAGCGTTCGTCTGCATTCGTTCGCGGCGGTTGGCTTTGCGTTAGTTCGCGGGCGGTGTCGGCATCGTTCGCGGGTGGTGCAGCAGTGAGCGCCGCCAGAACTGACGGTCGGCATCCACGAGCCGCCGCTACACACAGCACAACGTTCGTGGGCGCGGCGTTGTGTTGTGTTGCACTGTGTGGCAGCGTGGCGTCACACTGTGTTCATTCACGGGTGGCGCTCGTTTGTTCGTGTGCAACGTTGCATTGTGTTCATTCGCGACGTTGGTTGCTGTGTTCGCTGCATTCGTTCGCTGCGTTGCGCTGCGTGCACTCGCAGCTGGCGTTCATTCAGGGGCGGTGTTGTGCTAGTGTGGTGTTGTGTTGCGAGTTGTGCTCCGCTGTGTCATGGGTTTGGATAGAGGGAGGAGAGGCCAAAAAGCGGAGAGTTGACATGTGTCAACTCTCCGCTGTTGTGGCTCTGTCGCGGGGTGCTGACTCTGGGTGGGGGAATGCGGGGTTGAGAGAGAGAAAGAAATAGAAAAGAAAAAGGGAGGGGGGTACAGAGGGAGCAGAAAGGCCACATACTGCGCCGGCCCCATTGCCGTTCGTCTGCGTTCGGTTGTGGAGTCTGGCTCTGCGTTCTCTCACAGATAGCGATTGCGCTGCGTGAGGCGCTGCATTACGCTGCTGCCTTCGTCGGCGCACCATTCGTTCGCACGTGGTCCTGCATCACATGCACCAGCCTTGCGATGTGCCTCGTTCGTTCGCGTGCAGTGTTCCGTTGTGAGGTCCTTGCAGGTGTTCGTTTGTTTGCAGCCGGTCCTGCATTCGTTCGCAGCTGGTTTTGCACGTGAATGAGCGGCCCATCGATTGGGCTGACACCTCTGTCCCTGGATCTTGAGGAACGTCTCGATCGGCGCCAGGTGGTGGCAGGAAGGTGAGAAAGAAGGGTTGCGGTCACACTGTGTGACCGCAACATTCTTTCGTCCTTCTGCTCAATGGTCTGGTCTCAATTGGTGCACGTCTGAATCGGCACGCATCCATGCTAAGCCCGCACCTTGCTAAGTCCACACCTCACCGTCGTGCATCACGGTGAACACGACCTCTGCCGTGCAAGGGCGCCATGCCGCCATACGCTACACCCCGACGCGCACACCACTAATCTACGTGCCCACTGCTAAACTAAGGTGTCAAGGACACGCTCTTTCTCGCACCGTGACGTGTTCCTTCTGGGGGATCGACACTGTGTTTTATCACTGGCGGCACGACTCCCGCAAATCCAGTGCACAGATACAATTTCCAGTTGGCTCCCTGTGGTGCTGGCACAGGCAGGAAGGCGTCGCTTGAGAGCGGACACAACGGTCGCGGTGGGTGCGTGAAGGCCCATCGTGGCATCAAAAAAGCTAATCTCGTTTCTGAAAATTATGCTGCAGGGTTGACGGGGATTCCTCATGGGTCCCACCGTCCCTTTTTCCCCCCTTTCTCAACACCACCATAACCATGGACAACATGGACGTCGATGCCTTCACCACGATTATGACCGACACCGATGTCAATCTCGACTTGCTCAGCACCATGCTCGACCGGGCCACCCTGCTCGGCGCGGTGATAAGGCGTGCACAAAGCACGCATGAAAATGCTATTTTTCATTCATTTCATTGACTTACCATTCTCATAAGTGAGGCTTAGTATCAGAATGTACATTCTCCTCAGAATGGTACATTAGACCTTTGAAGGCCGAAAGCCATCGGGACAACATGACATAGTAACTAAGAAGGGTCCTTAACGGGGTCCAACTCAGGATACTATGCATACTGTTCGGCGCCGGGAGCCAGTTGACAGCCGGCTTCTTGTGTGCTGGAGGTTAAACAAGAGGAACTACCTAGAGTGTTTGAGTCGGTTATCAGGCCGGCTCGACCCATTATTGACCCACGGAACGAAATGGGACAGATATCAGATTACGAGTACAGCCAACCCGGCTGGACACGTTAGAGAAACCGAGACTGATTAGAGATGTTATAGGGACGACTTACCAGGCGGCTAGCCTCCAAGCCCGGATAACACGGTTGAGACCCAGCCCGCCTGGCAGTCGAACCTGCAATAAAGGATAAGAGTAAGGGATTCAGGCCAGGCGGCCTCATCCCGCTACCTTTCTACAACAGAATACCAGCGAAGCACGGTCCATAGGTCCTGTGCAACTGGATAGGTACGGGGCGGCCTGATTCCTGGGCGGTTTTGAGAGCAGTCCTGAGTCAGGCGGCCTGACCAAAGGGCGCACACCATCTTGATGAGAATGATACCAGCAGGCGGCCAGACCGTTGCCATGCACACTATACCCACAATAGATGAATAACTCAACCACCATTGGTTGCAGGCGGCCTCGGTGGATTCAGAGCTCCGGTTTCACATTATCTCCATTTGTAATCCAAAATTGTATCAAAGCAGTAGAATTACGCTTGTAACAGTAGTAGACTTTCCCCCCCCGCTCGCGGGCTAACAAGTAGACTGTGGAATTGATTTGATATTTGGGTTGCCTGTAATAAGAATTGAACTCTCGTGACGCTTGAGCTCCGAGTTTTCTTAAGACTAGCTATATTTGAGTTTGTGACGCTTTAGCTCCAGCTCACCTTAGCCTCCTTCTTGAAGTGAATCCCACATTGGATTTCATGACGCTTTAGCTCCGAGTCCCTACTAGCTTGCATTAGTGCGCCCTTGTTTTTGAGACGTCCAACCCTCCGAGCAGAACTAGTCCGACTTTGCATACTCGTCGACGCTTGAGCTCCGGGTCACTGAAACAATCTATTGAAGTCCCAGTTGAAAACAACCATCTTAGTGCCTATCCAGCCTGAGTATTGAAGTCCCAAAAAGTGCATTACCGTTGAAAGTGGTCATCCCGCCTCAGCCATTGCCTGTGAAACAAACCCTTGAATTGAAGTACTATTATCTTGAAGGGCGATACACCTGCCGTACCTCCCCGAACACAAACACAAAACATTTTGGCATTGAGTTGTTGAGATTTGATTAGTGTTTTTGAGTTGTTTAGTGTTGGTTGAGTTTGCTCGCTTTCACTCGCTCTTTAGCATAGTTTTCGATTTCACGGCTGCACCCGAGTGCACCGTTTCAGCGGAGCACGACCTGAGCTTTGCGATAGAGGGGGATCATGTCCACACCCCAAGCGCTGACGTGTTGCGCACCATGGAGGATGACGTGAACCTCGCCGCCATAGACCTGACAGACGCGTCCATCTGCATGATCCCACTGGAGAGCGGCATGTATGTACCTCCTGCCCCCACCACGCCTCCCAACTGACACGTCCAAAGCCCCCCCATTCATGCGCTGAGCAAAAGCGTTAAACTTCGCAAGGATCTGGGGAGGCGCTGCGGCTAGCGATGGCCCTATCCTCACGCAAGCAGAAGATCAAGGCTCGTGCCGACACATATCACTCGCAGAAGGTGGCGGAGGTGCGCGTCAAGCAGTGCAATGACCCCAAGGGCGCTGCGGAGGCGCGCCACGACGACGGTGGGTGTGGGTTTGCCAGGAGCTCAAAGATCGGCAAGGGCACCAGCGAGCCCCTCATTGAAATTGACCTGCGCAATGGGTAAGCACAAGACAGACTCCGCTGTGCTCACCCTTAACTGACTACACCTCAGCAGCACTGTGAGCGTCTATGATGCCAATGGCATCAAGGCGGTCCACCGTGCGTGCTTCCCCGCTGACTCGAAAATAAACAATGCCTGTGTAGAGGCCAGCAACATCTGCAAGAAGATGATGCCTACGCACACCCTCAAGCACCTGCGGGGGAAGAAGTTTACACCTTATATTTTCTCCCTACACAGAGGTTCGGTCAAGGTAGGGCACACCTAAACTGGGAACTTTTCTTGTCTAACACACCCACCAGACACCACGGATGTTGCGGACGGTCAAGCAGCATAGATCCATATATGAGCTGCTAAAGAAATGCCTTGACCCGGTAAACCGGCTCGTACAAACTAAGTACTGCAGTATTGAGATGAGCCATGGCTAACTCGTCCCAGCTATTTTTGAGGCCGAGTTCCCCAAGTTGTCCAAGCGCTACAAGGACACCGTTGACACCGTGACTGCCAAGGTTGCCAACACCGAGGCGGCTTTTTATCCCTTTGCCTCCTTTTGCATCAATGTCCCAACGGAGGGTGGAGTCAGGTGCACCGCGCATATCGACCTCCAGAATCTGGGGCCCGGTCTCTGCGTGGTAATACCGTTTGGGAAATTCAACCCGGCGAGGGATTGCAAGTTAGTCGTCTGGGATCTCAGCTATACATTCCAGGTTGCTCCTGGACAACCAATCTTTTTCCCATCGGCGTTATATACTCACTATAACACCAAGCTGAAAAATCTGGGCATGCGGGGCTCGCTCATGGCATGGACTGGGGCATCGGTCTTCCAGTGGGTCAACATGGAGTGCCGGGCTATAAAGGACTTGTCACCGAAGGAGTATGCAGATTACAAGGCTGGGCTTAAAGATCGGGTTTGCAGAGGATTTGAGCTATTCCCTCGTAAAAGCTAGATGCAGTAGAATATGGGTATTGAATTGTATATTACAATTTTTACACAGGAAGTGGGATACGATGGTATTCTAAAAGCGATTCCAAAACAGCAATGTGATTAAACATATTTGCGAGGTCAGTGTATCGATCCTGCTCTACTTGTGTGTACTGTCTGAGTGAAGAGTCAATGTCCGCACGTACGGCGGCTATAATGCGAGCCTCGGTGTGTGAAAGCTGTATGTCCTCTTTTTTGAGGTCTGCATAGCGGCCTATGAAGTCTGGTGTCGTAGGCCTCAAGAAAGGGAAGGAACATTCTCCCATCGGATCATCGACTGTAAGAGACATTTCAAACAGGCTGTGGAAATAAAATAAAAGGAAAAAATACCAGCGAGACATGCTATGGGCTTTTTCACCAGGTCAAAGTCTTCGTCAGGCTGTCTAGAGCCCCAGCCTGCTATAGAAGCCTTGTAAATATATTTGTCATGTGCATAGCAGATTAGAAAACTGACACTGCTCGTTGAAATCACTATACTCGGTGTCTGACGAGCCACTGGCAACAAATGACACGTTGTTGTGATCCTCTGAAATTTGATTTGTAGCGCGATTCTGTTCCGCTAGGTCTTCCAGAACCTGTGTATCCGTGACCTGACTGTCGAGTGCGCCACCATTGAAGAGGCTGTTAGGGAAATCAGTGCTAAAAAATGGAGGGGAGAGATTTCACGGACTTGTGATTGATCTGGGCTGATGCGATTGCCGTTGACCTTGGCTGGCGAGGGGATGATGCAGGAGATGGAGAGATGGATATGTCTTCACAAAAGAACAACTGGTGAGTTTAACATTGTGCAGAGAGTACTGGCCCATGCTGATACTCCTTCACCTCAGCGGAAAGTCCAGGATGCCATCTACGAGGCATATCGCACCTCGTTTATGATGCTGTATACTGAGATTATGGTGGGTTAAAGAATGTCCAGCCTAATCAATTTGAAAAGCTAATAGTGTTTGATCAGAAACGGCTCAGTGATGATAAGGTTAACATGAAGCTCACTACGGTCTTCGGCAACCCCTCAAGAGAAAAGGCCTTGGTCGCAATTGTTAAGAGGATTTGTTCGAGTGTGAGAAACTCGCTGAGGCAAGATGTGTGTAATTAATCTCAATGTTTATTATACAATGGATGCCCACCGGTTGCTCTGCAGCTGCGCAACAGCATCTGCGGTGATTCCCCCAATAGCCTGGCAGTATTTACCTATGCGACCACAATGTAGTTTAAGCGTGGTGGTGCTGGGTCCAATCTGGATGTGGGCTTTACCGTTCACAACGCACTCCTGGTATGTGTTAGTTCACCCGGCTGACCTTCACATTGACATTGTTGACAGTGCCGTTTTGCCCGTGAGAATCCTGTGGCTATTGGGATTCTTGAGGTCAAAGATGAAGAAAGTGCAGAAGACTATAGCTCATCACCAGCACCGGGCAACTCAAAAAAGCGCAAAGTCTCCCCGACAAATCACGGTGGTGGCCGCATTGTGAAGAGAAAGGACTTTTGGAGTCAAGTTGACGCTTTTTTCTCACAGAAGATCACCGAGTATGGCAGCAAGAACTTGCAAAGCTCAGGCTGGAAAGCGTACATCTTCAGAATTCAGACCAATTTTTTTCAATCAGCATACTGAGGGTTTTGCAGGTACATGGCTGAAACCCTTGCTGAGGCTGAAGCAATTTTTCCAGACAGCAATGGTGCTGAGAAGCCAATGACCGACTTACCTCCTCAGGCTGGACCTTCTGTACAGGCTGTTGCTCATGCTGCCAGCTGGGGTTTGGAATGGTTGCTGGGACATCGATGCTGCTTGGGCAGCTGTAACGGTCAAGTGTAGAATACTCAATTTGTGGTTATGTTTTCAATTCAAGTCGATGAATTGCCTCAAAGTCAGATGGAATTGTGGACACGATGAGAAAGATTGGGCTTATTAGAGCTTATTCGCAAACGATGCAAAATGGATTTTTACATACAAGTTTTCGTCTGTTTAGTTTATGGAGCAGTTGATATTTTTCTGTCCGAGAATGGTCGTCCAAAAGGAGTCACCACGAGGCCGGTCGGATGTCCCAAGAAGGAAATATCGGCATTTACCTCTCACACCTCACGCGCTCGATGCTTGTCACGTCGACGCTGCCCTCCCCGTTCCTCTCGATGCTCTCTCTGGCCGCAGGTGGAGTACATATCGTCAGAGGGTGACGATAGGCTGGAGTAAGCCTGCGTCATCAGGCTAAGCGGCTCCACAAGCAACTGGATAAAAGGTTTGCTTCATGTCGCGCATCTCATAACTCACCCATCCAACCATGTCTTCACGCCAACCAGATGTATGGGACCTTGTCCTGAACGCTCCTACCCCCACCTTCGACGAACTAGCCGCCGACTTCCCCAATTATTCATGGGACGCTTCGGACTGGCGTGACGATGGTTCTGAGCAAGCCCCTTATCCTGCGCGTAGCAATGCCAAGATGCACACACAGGCGATGCCAGCACCAGAGACCACCCTCCCCGGCTATTCGACCTTCGTCTTCGATACACCGACACCGAATCCCCAGTCGCTCACGCCGCTTAGCACATCCTTTGGCAACAACTCACACCAACCCGACACGCCTTCGATGGCTCTACCTTCGACCCCATTCCCCCTTCGCTCCTCGCATGTCTTCGCTGCTAACCAGCAGTTCGAGGATGCCAACGACCACGCCGACGATGTCTTGGCTACCAATCAACAGTTCGAGGCAGCGCATGATCACGCCGCCGACATTGCAAAGCGCACCGAGATCATCTTGAAGAGGCGTGGGGTTGCGAAGGGGGCGGAGAAGGAGAATGCGAGGGAGCAGGGAGGATCACAGAAGGAGGGAACAACCAGAATTAAATCCACCTTCACCGGGCAGGATATTATCGCTATCACTCGTGCCACCGTCGACAGAGACCCTTTTTCAGCACCTCACGGCCACAAAGCCCAGGCCTGGCAAGATATCATCGATGCCTTGTTGGCCCAGAATTTTCCCCACACAACGATCACCCACAACAGCATCCAGCACAAGGTCGAGACTCTTGTCGCATACAAGAAGGTATGTATGCTTCTGCCTTTTTTATCCACCACTGATGAACGGCATCAAGGACCCTTCTGGAAAGCACCGCAACCTCTCGCACATCATTGGGGAGGGCACCTCCACGTCCATTACCATGGGAGCTCTTCTTGGGCGCCTCGAGGATCAATTCGACGCGTCGAAGGATAAATCGGAGGAAAAGAAGGCCCAGGGAAAGAAGGTGTGTAACTGTAGTTCTTCACTTTCCATCCAGCTGACCATGACTACAGAAGAGGGACGAGAACGATGAAGGCGGCAACACCATTCACCTCGCTTCCATGAAGACCATGGGCAAACATCAACGCAGTCCCAGCCCTGGCAGCGACATGGAAAGCGACAACACAGAGGACACCACCCCCACCTCCCGTACTGCGGCCGTCGCCGGCTCGTCCCTCGACACCATCAACTCCGACGACGACAACGAGGCCAATGCCAGGAAGTCGAAGTCGAAACGCCGCCGCAAAATGGCTCGTCGTTCCACTTCGTCTGGAGCAGATGGACTGCTCGCGCTCATGAAAGAAGAGAATGCCCGTCGGGCTAAGCATGATACACGCGTCGCAGACTCCCTCAGCATCTTCGTCAGCGATTCGCGCGAACAGAAGCAGGAGTTCACTTCCATCCTTAAGCAGCTCGTAGCCAAGGAGGATGCGTAGACTTACAAGTTACAACGAAAAAAATATTATGTACTTATATCTCAACAAATGGTTTGTTTTGACTCGAATTACATGTTATCTAGTCGTGAAAGTAATCCTCGAGAGTGGGAGGATCACAATCAAAGTACTGTGACGTTTGGTTGGGCCGTATGCAGTTTAGTGCATTAGAGAGAAGCACACAGACACGGTAATACGGGCCCACAGGGGAAGAATAAACACGGTGCTTCCACCATGCGTTGAGGAATGGCCACTGGCGAGTGATGTCGCCGAAACCATGCTCAACCTCGATCCGCACAGCAGCCATGAGTGCGTTCCACATAACTTGCTTGTCATTCCGGTTCAGCGAGGCGAACGGGCTGAGCACGAGCGGACTGACACTGTAAGCGGGGTCACCAAAAATCTGGAAGTAACACCATGTTATGGGAGTATTCTGGTCGGCTCCAGGTCAGAACGCGAACTGAGCACAGTTGTCGAGTAGATGTGATTCAGCAAGGAGGGCGTTGTCGTTACGGCGGCCTTTGATGGGACCGAATAAATGGCTGATGAGCCCGTTCGGCAGCTTTATGGCCTGGAACTTGGTGGCATGAATTTTTTTGTAACCATTGTAGACGATGCGCTGCCACCAAGTCGGGCGACATATGCCGCGGATGGTGCAGTCGATGAAACCCCACACAGAATCTAACGGCGCTCCGGCATTGTAAATGGCAGAGGCATAACACTGCATAGACTTGGGGGAGAGAATACCCTCGGTGTCAAAATCGAGCAGATGCTCCCATCGCTTGTCAAGATACTGTGAAAGCTCGTTGACAAGCTCAGAGATCACCGACTGGGCTCTGTTATACTTCATCGACAGCTCATACATGTCGCCGGCCGATCAGAAGCGGGCAAGGAGCAACCCAAGGGCCTCGACCGGTGAGAATGCGTGTCGGCTGACAGTTTTAAAGGGTGCCGGTATGTCCATTAAGGCCGCAAGAGTACCTATTTTGTCAGCATAAAGGCTAAAGCATGTAAAAATCAGTGGCAGCTCATCAAGACGAGGAGCGGAACATACCGGAAACGATATAGGCAGTCCTGGGGTGCAAGGGACTTCAGCCAGTCCATTGTAATCCGTGTTCCTCCCAGCGCAGGGCGAGCAGTTTCAAGCGATGGCAGGCCTTTCGGTCGAAATCGGTACAAGATGCCGAGCCAGGGGTCATCAGGTCGGTCGGCGGTTTGCTGGTAAACATGGAACAGGTCTCCATCATCCATTTCAAGGATAGGAGCGAGGATGTGTGCTAGAACTCGTCGCAGAGCACTGCGAGGCATGATTTGGGAGAAGAGTGTGAATGCTGTGCACCGGCTGGAGGCAGCGCGTTCAATTTCCTCACATGACTGTATTCTCCAATGACGTTTCACATTGTGGAGCGCTTTGTTTTCCTCAACTCTCAGATCGTTTTGCATCGCCAAATCATTTTACATCGTTTGCGAATAAGCTCTATTTGGCAGCAGCTATACACAAGTGACCAAACTCGAACCACTTTTGTCCCCGACGTCCAAGTGCACCCCTCATCAAGTGGTGTCAAACCCCTTGGGCCACCACCTTCATGCTCAAGCACCACAAACTATCCTTAGCCTCCAGTTATTACTCAGACACTCTATTCCCTCCCCACTCAAACCCAAGCAATGCATGCTCAAATCGTCAAAGCTCAATCCCAAATCGTAATCAATGCCTATAGACCACTAAATCAGCCACCTGCAAGCTTTTCTATGGATCTGTGCTTGGAGTAACTATCAATTCCTTGTTCTGCCGAATCGTACTACATGCCACCGTGGATACACACCCGAGACACTCAGTCTTTACTATCAGAGGTATGTTTTTTCCTGACTGTTGCAATAACAGTGCTAATAAACACCTTAACAGGTACTTGAGTGCAGGGTGTGTGGAGGAAGAGAGGGGGGCAGGATGGCTGAAATGGTACGTCCCAAAATCAATTGGATACATGCACTCGCCCCCCCTGTTGGCTCTGCATCTCGGTCGTCTACCTCCTCTCCCCCACCTTGTCTGTTCCCCGCAGTGTAGATGCAAATCAATATATATGATTTTTATCCCAAATCCAATTGTGTGCGTACAGAATAAGAGGGCCAGATAAATCTGGAACTTACTCGGTCAACCCAGAGGCAACGATGGAAAGGTTGGGGCTGAGGCCAAAGGAATAGACTGAGGCCATGTTTTTCAGAAGTGCCGGGGCTGAGTTTTGATGGATGAGCCAAGGGCAATCAGACAGATTAGGGCCGAGGCTGAGATTCAAAAGAGGAGTCGGGGGCAGCAAGGTATGCCCTGGGGCTGGCCCCGGAGGAACTTGTGCAGGGGCTGGAGTTGCCAGTCTTCAACCAAATGTATCATAAAACCAGCTACAATACAAATATTTGATCTTCCGCCCAAACTTGATACAGACATCGCCCCATGTAGGATCTGAAAGTTCGGAAGACAAAACCAAGCCTGGGTTGAGTCTGGTGTAGCAAAGCGGTGGTGGCTATTGTATTATAGTCCATTTGCAGGGGAAGTTGAATCTGGTGGCACAGCAAGAACTCAGCGGTGGATTCAATTGTTTCAGTGGATACCCCTGAGTGCCACACACCCAAAACCACCATCAAATTCAACTTCCACACAACATTGCCCTCACCAGAGCACAATTTCGGAGCGGAACTTAAATCTACTGGGCACCTAGCTTCAAAGTGAAAAATCTGAAATCTACGAACTGAAAGTTTGGAATACAAACACAAACCGAGATTGAATCTGTTGTGGCAAAGCAGTGGTGGCTATGGATAAACTGAGCAGATAAGTGCAATGAGCTGCAATATACGTATCTCAGATCCATACTGATTTTATTGGCAAAAAATAGACATTGACTGGAGTGCTGATTTTTCCATGGAATTCTGCTCTGCAAATAGACCATTATACAGCTGTTTTTATTTCTGCTGAGGGCAACACTGCGCGGAAGTTGAATTTGAAGGTGGTTTTGGGTGCATGGAACCCAGGGGCATCTAGTGAAACACTCGAATCCACTGCCGAG